>PVLD010004439.1:0-125277 GCA_004027595.1 Dinomys branickii
GGTGGCCCTAGTCCTGAAAGTCAGCAGAAACCATCTGAGCAAGGGGGGCATTGAGCCGGTCGAGTTCATCCACTTGGGGCGGGTGGTGCATCAGTATCTCCTGGTCCTCCAAGACGCCCTCGCCAGCAGCTACCAGGTTAGTGAGGGACTTGCTGCGGACACACTGGAAATCCACGTGGCGACTCTTCCCTTCTTCCTTTTCCCACGACATCTGGATAAAGGGACGCTGCACGTAATTATAGATAACTTCAGACCGACCGCCGGGTCTTCTCTTAATTTTCTCCTTACAGGTAGGGTAACCTGCAGCAGAAAAAGGCTATTTCATGATTCTGGCAAACTGTGTCACTCTGCACGCATGTTTTCTCCTTCCTCTCAAAACCCAAGGTGAAAGGGGGTGGCGCGCCAGGGCCCAGCATCACTTAAAGAACTCTGTCCTTCTGGACAGTCCCCAAAGGCGGAGGACAGCCTTACGTTCTAGCCCTCAAGCTGTACCTCCAGAAGGGCCCTTCCCAACAAGCAACGCTCACCAAGACCCCGGCTGGCCACCCCGCGCTTCGCTGGGAGGAAGCCCGAGACCTGTAATTTACCCCCTGGCCCTCTGCCCTTGCTGCTCTTTATCCGGACAGAGTAAACGCGAACCTAAAAGCATTTCCAACTGGAGCAAGAGGAAAGGAAACAGAAAAAAACAAAAAATAGGAACCCTTCTCACAAGTACGGTTTCCATGTGTGCCTATTCTCCAAGCTGCCTGCAAGCTCGATTGCGAAGTCCTGCGCTGTGGCCACAGATACAACCTACTGCAGAGTGTGCAATCTGAAAATGACTGCGATGCTGTTTTACCTTCAATCCCGATGCGAATGTTTTTCAGGCCCCGTTCCTTTAACACTGTTTTAGCGACATCTCGATTCTCAATATATTTGAAAAATCTGTAGAGCTTGGAGCTGTAAAGAACTGAAAATAATGCAAAACCAAACCTCAGAGTTAGTCACGAAGACCTCTGTAACACGAGCTAAGAAAATCAACCTATCACAAGGGCACCTGACTGAAGAATCCAGACAGGTCACAGATTAAATGTTAAATAATATGAGAACCATAAAAGAAACTTTTTTCACAAACCACTAAGTAAAAGACCACCAATCCAACTTTGTAATGGGCCAAAGGCACAAGCGCAGGTAACTGAAAAGGAAATTAGAATGACTCTTAAAAAGGAGTTAGCGACTCATGCATGAATTTGCACATTAGCCCCCGCCATGTCTGAACACGGCATGTACTTCTAATTTTTTAATCCTTTTTTCCTCTTGTTTGGCCCAAGTTTGCTCTGCAGAGCTGATTTCTCCCATACCCTTTTATCCCACTTTTCAAATACAACTTTTTGTTTTTGTCTTTTTGAGACAGTCTTGCTATGCAGTTCAGCAAAGAAATTTTTTGGCATCAAAAAAAAAAAAAAAAAGGAAAAAGAAGTTAAAAAGCCTTACTCATGAAATAAGGGCAAGTTAAAAAACTACAGAGATCATGAGACGCTGTTTTTCAAACTATTAAGAGAGTGGTGCACGTGTGGGAAACCAGCCCATTATATATTGTTCTGTGAGTGTAACTGTAACAACCTGCAAGGAGGATAATTTGGCAGTGGCTACCAAAGTTATAAAAGCAAAAGGCCTTTGACCTTCCGTTTCTAGGGAGACCCTATAGCGATACATAGGTGAAAAGACTGCTTCAAAAGACATTTACCATGCATTATTTATAATTCATAGCCTCTCGTTTTTTGTTTTTTGTTTTTTTTTTTTGGCCTTTTTGAGACAGGCTCTGGCTATGCAGTTCAGGCTGGCCTTGAGCTCACTTTGTAGCCCAGGCTGGTCTTGAACTCTCAACGACCCTCCTGCCTCAGCCTCTCAAGTGCTGGGATTACAGGCGTGCACCCCCATGCCCGGCTTTAGCCTAACTCTCTTACAGGTCTGGTTAAATCAACTAGGGCACACTGGTGCAATGTGATACTAGGTAGCTGTAAAAAAAAGTGACACGTGGTATACAGCAGTCTGAATAAGGGAAAAACAAGTACGTAACTATTCATGTATGTGGAATCTACTTGGAAGCCTAGGAAAGAAACTGGAGAGGCAGACGGGGTGAGGCAAGGTTGTTCCAAGACTCTTACATGCAAAGCCTTCCAGAGAAGAACTCCAAGTTTAGAATTGAGACCAGTGTGAAAGGGTTGACAATGAAAGGACAGAACAACAGCCCACTTGGTGCTGACCCAGAGTTTGGTCGGACCAGGCACGGGGCAGGAGGGAGAGGCACCCACCACAGGCCCTGTACCCCTGGCCCAGGGGCCAGCCTCCCAGCGAACGCCCTCACTGCCGACCCCACGGTGAGTCACACTGGCCCTAGGGGCCAGCAGCGGCTTTGGGCAGCGTTTTTCTTGTGGAAAACATCTACACCCTGCAGGGGCTCCTACTTTGGGAATATTCTTCTCCCATGGGTGGGGGGTGGTCTTCGTCCCAGTCCACAGAATCCTCATCCGTCAGCACGACGATGTGGCACTCTCGCTCCCCTTTCTTGGCACAGCCCACCATGATGGGCAGGATCAGTTCTTCGAGGTAGTGATCAAACTGCTTGTGAGCACCATCGTTCGACAGTTCATGCAGTAAAGCACCTGAGCGAGGAGAGAGCAGCTGAGCACACTTCCTGTGGAAAGACAGCTATCACCTAGGAGGTTAACAGCCACTGTCATTGGTAAGGTCCACAGAAGGGCATAGTTGCAAGGAGAAAGGTTTCCTGCTCCAAGGTGACTATCACATGTGTTTCATATTTTGAAATGTTTCAATTCTCTCAGGTTTACTAATCCCTGGGCATTCTGAGTAACTGACTTTTGGTCCAACACTGTCCGAATGAATGAATGAATGAATGAGACACAGTGTCCAGCCATAAACACTGATTCTGCAAGAGATGGAAGCATTACTTGGGGAGAGTCAGCAGCACTTCTTGTAAGATGCTAGGCCCTCCCTGTCATGGAGTGAAGTGTCATGTGGCACAGAAAGAAGCTGACGTCTGGCGACACCAAGGGACCAACTTGCGTGTACTAACCCCGGGCAGACCTCTCCACAGGCCTCCACACGACCTGCACCATGAGCTTCGAAGAGCTGTTTCCCTTTCTGTACTGGGGGCTGAGCCCAGACGCACTCTACCCCTGAGCAACAGCCCTGGCCCTTTGTACTTCTGGGACAGGATCTTGCGAAGTTGCCCAGAGTACTCTCAAACTTGCAATCCTTCTGCCTCAGCAGAAGTAACTGTGCTTGTCCCACCACCCCTGGCTCCAAGAATAGTCAGAGCACAGACATGGTCTATAGTAAGACAATCTGAATTCTAGCCCAAGAGTTAATGATTAGGGCCTTGAACAAGTGAATGTTTCAGTGCCCTCATTTATTACGTGAAGTCAGCACCATCTTTGAGGTTGTTAAGCAAGGTGGCATTTACCAAGTGCTAGGTAAACACCAGGTTAACAATAATGGTTGGAATCACAGTAGGAAGAACCCAGCTAACTTACGCTGTTTGACTTTTTCAGTGAGCCGTTCTGAATGGACAATAAGCTGACACCAGAGTCCTAGCTGCAAGGGAACCAATTAGCTTGGTGACTGGCTCACCCAGCTCGATTGCAAACCCACTGCTGGGTTTCCTTTGTTACTACACTTTGAAGCAGGAGAGGGAATGGGTTTGCTAGTAGCAACGTCCCTGCTCTGTAGAGGATGTCAACCTACACTTTAAACGCCTTCATTTAGTAATAAAACAAAGCATTTACTTCTAAGCCAACTGAAAGCTGGGCCACTCAGGTGCAGAGGGCTGCTGTTCTGTACTCACTGAGATCCTGACATCGGATGGTGTTGAAGTCAAAGTTAATGCAGAGATAATCGCACGTATCTCTAAGGTCTGGGATAGAGATGCCATCTGGACAATTGATGATACCAGTTTTGTAATAATCCTGTAAACAGATTGGAAGGAAGAAAGATAGGCAAAGGCTTCCCGGTTCTGTTGAGGTAAGGGGTTCCGGGACCACCACCAATGGCAATTCAGGGCCAAGGCAGCCCCTGGTAATCACAACTTGACAATGAGCTCACACGGCAGGAAGGACTCACGTTATACAGAAGAGGAAATAAAGCAAGGCACCAGCCCGCCACAGAGACGCTGAAATCAGTAACACGGCTGTGGGACGCTTAAGGAAGAGGAGATCAAGATAAATGGTGCTACCCACCAGCACTGTGCGAAACACAGTCGCACTAATGCCTTCGGCAATCTCATACTCTCCCTTCTCGTTGGGCCGAGTGAAGTTGTACTCTCTTCCCGGTCCGAACATTCTGAAAGACAACCAGGTAACACGTTACCTTCGCCAGCGGGGCTCTCCACCCACCCACGAGGCCGGCCCCTCTCTGCCTCATCTAGAAGACTCCCCTCTGCTCGCTCACAGTGCAAGTGAAGAACACAGCACCGGGCCTCAGTGCCTATGAGGTGAACTGAGTCACAGGAAACTCTGTGGACAGGACAAGGAGGCAGTGGGCGCTCTCAGCCTGCGTGTGCAGGGTGGAACGACACAGCAGGTCCTAAAGGTTCATCTCTACCAAGGCTGGTGGCAAATTAGCAACTGCAGGTGCGGCCTTTGGAAAAACTCAGAGGTGCATGGTGAATGCCCCGTGCGCCCGCTCCATCAGTGGACACGGCACGCTGCCACTGCCCTTTCCTGGTGCAACTCTGCAGTGCAGCTCGGGAGGAAGTGCCCATCTGCAACCCACAGGGGCTCTGACAGTGGGATTTCAGATCATGGAGAAGGGAGGATGGGAGTTAGGGTTCTAGCAGGTTGGCACACTTCGGGGGCTCCTGGCATGAACACAGGCGTTGTGAGGGCAGGAGCACAGGCATGCTTTTCTTACCCACCTTCCCCAAGCCCCTCCCTTCCCAGGCCCCCCCACTCCGATGCGTCCATGATTCCCCCTCCTGCCACACTTCGGTCTGTGACACGTGGGGTGGAAAGCCTCTGTCTGCAGCCAGCCCGGTTTGCTTTCCCAGTGGGGACTCACCGCTGCCTCCTCCCTTCCCTGCTGGGAAGCACCGCTTTGAGCCGTTACTCTCTACCCTGACCTGGCTGCTTTCTGAAGGCCTGAGAAGGGTTCGGTGTCGCATCTTTCCTAATCACCTACAATGCATACGAAAGTGCCCTGATAAAACAGTGTCCAAAGAGCACTGTGTTGTTCTGGACATCCGGGTGAGTCTAGCTGAGAGAGCACGGAGTCAGACTAGTGAGCAACACACACGAATACAACTCCTTCTGCGCCCCACCAGCTGGACTTAAGCTCAGGGTTGTTTATCTCACCGTACCAGTGGTGTGCATTTGCTTTAATCCCTTCCTTTCTCAGCTCAGCCACACTGTGACTGGTATCCCCATCCAAAGCTCTCTGCCTGGGAAGGAACAGGGATGCAGCCACGGGACAGCACAGACCCGAGTGCCTCGGCCTGCTCAGCTGAACGACCCCCCTAAAGAGCCGGCCTCTCCTCTCCGTGTGGTAACAATCCAGAGATCCCTAGATGTGAAAAGCCCAGACCCTTTTCCCCAGAAAGCGCCTCTCTTCTCCTGATCACGATCGACCGGCAGAGACCATGACCCTGGAGAGCTGGCCTCACTGAGCCACCCCTCAGGGGAGGGGGCGGGCCGGGGGGTGGCTAGGCAGCACAGCGCCTGCCGGGCAGGGGAGGGGACAACAGTGGTGACACCAAAACTGAGAGCAGCAAGACAAGCCTGATAAAATACATGGCCAAATTAGGAAATAGTCTAACATTCTACTTTCACCTTCACTCAGACGTCTGAGAAGTATATAAACAGTTTTGGTTCTAGCTTAACCAGCTTATTTTGAATTTAAATGCTCCCATATATGCATTTTTACAGCTTGACTCCATTTAGCTTAGATTCAGCAAATGGATATGATCCATTCTGATTTCTAGTTCGTTCAAGGTCTTGAGTGAAATTAGATCTTTACACAAAATAAAACCTCCTTCCCAGTAGGGGAGAAGCCTCTACCGTCAGTCTGCCTGTACACCACTGCCGTCGTTATTAGCGTTACTCTTATCCACGTCTGCTCTTCTCGTGGTAACGCATGGCCAGAGAGGGCCTCCTGCCGCCCAGGGCAGGCTCGGGGGCACTCGCTGCCGGCACCCCCCTTAGCAGGCCGTCCCGTTCCCAAACTGCCCCCTGCAGAGCAGAGACAGGCCTTCACCACCTGCACAGGGCTGAGAAGAAGCAGAACAGGGATCAGAGCACAAAGAACAAAGAGAAGTATAGTGGAAGAATAAAACAGGTATAAAGATTCCACTTCAAGAAACTTGAATAGTTAAGAGGAAAGGCATTAGAACATTTGGCACAGCTGGACATGGTGGCACGCTCCTGTAATCCCAGCACTCAGGCGGCTGAGGCAGGAGGATCACTGTGAGTTCAAGACCAGCAGAGGCTACACAGTGAGTTCAAAGCCAGGCTGAACTACCTAGTGAGATCCTGTCTCAAAACAAAACAAAAGAAAACAACAACAAAAAAACCCAATAGCACATCTACTGCCAAGCATAAATGTGGCAAGAGATGACACATAAAATGTTTTTCAGTAAAACAGCTGTTTTTGTATGTTTCTTTAATAATATTTTTTCTTAAAAGAAAAAAAGAACATGGCTTAGGACCCACTTATCAAAGGATCCCTGACCCAACTTAGAACTTGGAACCTGAGCAGTGACCTCAGAGGGGTAGGGACGAGATTGGGCAAGCTACATTCCATGGTCCTGACTAGCGTTATGTGCTTTTGCAGAGGCGGCTTCCGCTGCCTTTGTTTTCAGGCCTTGCTCTGTGCGGTACTGTCGGTGGAACCTAGGCCCTGCACATGCTGGACTAGTGCTCTGCCTCTGAGCCACACCCCAGCCCTGACCCCGCTCTGCACAAGAAACACAGCAGCCCTGCAGTCATCGCCACACACAGGGCTTTCCTAGCCTGCCGTCCCCTCGTCCCGAGAGGATAAAAGGTGGAAGAATGAGTAATGCAGTGCTTGTTAGTCTCCCCTGCAATGCAAGGCAAACAGCGTGTGCTTCTGTGTACAGGGAACAGAGCGGGTTTAGAAGGGAACCGTCAGTCACCTTCCCAACATGGTGTCCGGATGAGCAGTGAAGATCTGCGGGTTCACAACAAATCGCGTGCCATCTACAAGAAGTGTCACTTTCTCTGGTGCTTGGGAGTAAGAGTTACTGCCAAAGCCTGTGTTGCTATTTCCAAATCTTTCTGGAGCAACAAAGGGGTCATGGTTCCGTTTATTCCCATTTTGGAAGCAAGAGCCTTTGATGTCCTCGGAAAGAGGCATTATGTGAGGGAACTGAAGATTTGCCGACAAAGAGGCATAGTCAAGTGAAAGATCTGAAAAACCATACAAAGAAACCAAGTCATTTGAGAGAAAAATAAACCCTGTCCTCCTTAAAACAATGAACAACACACACACACAAACACACACACACACACACACACACACACACACACACACACAAACCCAAACTTCTACATGTTCACATGGCAAAAAACAAAAACTTCTTGCTTAGAGCAAATTTAAAAACTCAACTATTTAAAAACTCAACTATAGAGCAACTATACAGATTCATACTGAATATCCCCGAATTTCCCCCCATGTATATATGGGAATCAACAGGGAATGAAGGCAGAAACGATTTGAAATGAAATTTTTTTTGGCTTTTTAAAAATAGGGTCTTACTACATATTTCAGGCTAGCCTTAAACTTGTAGTGATCCTCCTGCCTCAGCCTCCCCAGAGCTGGGATTATAAGCATGCACCACCACACTCAGCTGAAATGATTTTTAAGATGTAAACTGCATAGATGGTTTAAAAAATTTAAACCACAGAGAAAAATTTATGTGATGCCCCGGCAGTTCCCTGCACTCCTCCTAAATCTCCCAGGAATGGTGCAGGGGCAATTACTTTTACTTCTGTTTAATTTCTAGCTCTACAAAATAATCTGTTTTATTTTAGAAGCCCACTGTTGCTGTATGCTAAAACTATTAATTTTCACATTCTTCAAAATTGTTTTTAAATTTTACTTTCCTGAAAAAGTGCAAGCCTCTCATGTAATGCACTGGTTTCCCTGAAATTTCCAGATCCAGGAGGCTCCCAACAACATCCACACAGCTCTGAACAGGAAGGCCTTGCTCTCAGCACCAAGCTCAGTGCAGACCACATTCGGATTCATTCATGGAATCTTGTTTTTTGTCTTAGTACCACCAAAAAACTGTTTTCTTTGCACTATTTAATTTTTCTACACCTGATCTTACCTATAACATGAGGATAATAGTGTTCATGGTAGCAACCTCATAGGGTTTTGACAACTACTACCCTTGTTGCACAGATGAAGAAACCCAGGGCTAGGTGACCTTTTCCCTGGCGCTGCTGGAGGCAAGTGCCAGGCTCTGAGTGTCTTTCTGAGCAGGCTGAGCTGTGCGGATCAGCTGACAGGAAAGAGTGTGCCGTGGCCGCTCTTGAGCGGACCCGAGGGAGGACTTGAGCAGGTATTTTTCCTGTGCCCTGTTCCAGCAGCATGGGCGCAGAGCTGCTTCCTCACGCTCAGGCAGTGACCCAGTTTAGTGACTTCACCGTGGAGGTGAAGTCAAGCGCCCTAACGAGCGGAACTAGTTCTTGGGTACCTGCTTCACACGAGGACCTGCACTTGCATTGTAAAGGCCTGGTGCTGAGCGCAACTGCCTGGCCTCGGTCCTGTCAGATGGGGCGTGTGAGTTCACACATGGGGCCCACAGAGGGTGTCCACTGCGCCACTCATGCTTCTGCCTGGTTTTGCTCTTGGCTTCTTATTCTCTCCTGTTTCCTACAAAGCACCTATTAACTTTTTAAATAGTAAGGTTATTGTAAAAACATGTTCAAAATTAAAGAGAACCTCAAAATTAACAAGATATACACGCAGCCAGGTTAAGGACATCCCTGCCTCCTGGGGAGAGCAGGTGCTCAGGCGTCAGAAGGCCCCGCCTTAAGTCAGGGGCTAAGCACCTTACCTTCACTTCTGGCACCGACAGGGTAAGTGAGGTTATGAAGACCAGCTGAAGCCAGGCTGTTCGTTTCTTTCTCTTGAGCCGCAGCTAAGGTATCATTCGATACACAGCTGGCCTCAGGCCGCAGTAACCTGTTGCCGTCACTGCCACGGTGAACATTCATCTTCAGCCCCGTACCCTGAACGGGCTGCTTAATAACAGAGAGATCCTAGAGACAGAAATACACATCTTTTAGAAGCCACAAACCTGGTTTCCAAGGACTGCCATGCATGGAAGCCAGACTGAGAAGTGATGGCGCTCGCCATTCTTGTTTTCATGAGAAAGGGGCAATTCAAACATTTCTGTGATTTTATGTTAGAAGATCAGGCTCACTTTGTCTTCACCAAATCACCAGGAACGCTGATAAACGTAGTACCAGGGAGTAGTTTTACACTGTACGCATGAATGGGTGCCAGGTCCCTTGACTTTGGACACACACGTAGGACAGCAATTTGATGTTTGTATCACAAATGCGAGGGGTGGGTAAAGAGTACAGAGAAAATCTGCCTATGTTTTAAAAAATGCCAGAAACACTGTTGCAACAATTAAACACCAGGAAATTAACAGCAATCACAATCATAATGCAGTAAGAAATGGCATGAGAAGTTATCCGAGCTTTTAAAAAAATAGCTTTAACTTGTAGCACTTAATTTCTTTTTTCTCACTTTCACCTTCCATATCTTATGCTTAACCCCAGAAGCAACCACCAAAATACCCTGGCCGCAAGACCAGCGTCGACAGTTCTCCCCCAAGCTGCCCACCGTGCCCATGAATACACACACGGGCGACAGTCCCGGGCAGACCCTTGCTGATCAGCAAGGACAGAGGGGCAGCAGGGGCCACCCTTCCCCTGGTTAGCAGCGCCCCGCGACCCTCTGTGCTGAGTGGCCCCGACACTGCAAACGTTCCTGAAGCCAGTGTGCTGAGCACAGTCCACATTGGGCTCATTTCCGCTTGGCAGGGGAGGGGATATCTTAAGCCACCAGTAATTTATATGCAGTGTGTCTTCATACTCTGGACTTGCAGATGTACCAAGCATGTAGTACGAGTCAATAACCCTGTGTAGGGCAACCCCTTCAGGACCCCTTCCGTCTCTCCAGAACTATTCCCAAAAAACAAATCTATAATACAAATATTGAACAATCTCTGTTTATAATCTCTACTAGTAACATGAGCATAAGTCTGATCAGCTTAGTACCTATTTTAACTTGGATAAAATATAAAAATAACCACTTTGAAAAGATGGATCAATGCATATGCCTAAAAAACAAGTCATTTTAAGGAAGGGATACTTTCAGTTGATAAAATCCTTATTCTTAGACAATGGATCTTACAATATAAAGCTAAAGGAATAAAGTAAACATACTGTTAAAATGCCGGATATGTGCCTACAGCTTTTTCAGAATTACCCTTCCTTAAAGAAAAAAATATTTAAAATATAAAAAACAAAGCCACTTAAAATTCATCCCTAAAGTCAAACAGAACCCCCAGCGCCCTCAAATTTCACTAAGAAAATGTTAAAGTCAAGTTTATTTGAGAGGCCCTGAGTTCCATTCCCAGTACTCCCCCTCAAAATCAAGTTTAGAGAACAATATAAAGAAGTCTGGACCAGGGATGCGCTCAGGAGAGTACTTCCCTCACATGTGAAGCCCTGGGTTTGATCCCCAGTACCCAAACAAAAAGAGGCCCATGGATTTTTTTACCCCAGCATTTGGGCCTTGTCTTAGTTACTTCCAAAGTTAGAAGCGGTTTATTTTGGCTCACAGTTTGTAGGGCACTCCAAAAACTCCTCAAGGATATTCCAGAAAGCAGTAATGAAGCTTCTGTTCATAGATAGCTGGCTCCAAGGCAGGGTGGCATGGCAGACAGGCATCACAGCGGGTAACAGTTCATGGCAAAGCAGGGCAGGCAGACGGCAGCAAAGCAGCAGCAACAGCGGCCCCTCTCTGTCCCTGATATTCCATCCAGGCTACACTTGCTTAGGGTGGGGAGCACTCATATGGAGGATGGCCTTCCCATCATCCACACCCAGAACTACGCCAAACCAATCAGAGACAACCCTCAATCCCAGCACCACACTTAATCCCATCCACCTACGAAAAGCCCCAGCTATGAGCCATAGCAGGACTGAACCCAGGGACATTCTACCACTGAGCGAGCCCTTTCTATTCCTTTTTTACTTTGAGAAAAGATCTTGCTATATTCCACTCTACTAGAGCTACTGACTCTCCACCCTGCAGCAGCTGCTCAAAAACACTCCAAAACATCCTCAAGGATATTCCAGAAAGCAATACTGAAGCTCACAGTGATGAAAGGTCCAACAATGAATACACCAGAGAGGGTGACCAGTTACGAAGAAAAGGAAGAGAATCGGCAACAGGAAAATAATGCAATGAAAGGAATAAGTCAATACCCATTGGTAATAACTTTCCTTGTGAACAGTCTCAATCCCCCACTCAAAAGACAAAAATTGGCAGAATGGATCAAGAAACAACATCTAGTACGCTGTACACAGGAAACACATTTAACCCAAAAACAAATTTATAAACTAAAAAGCAAAAGATGGAAAACAGTATTTCATGCAACGGAAATCCCCCCAAAAAAGGCAGATGTAGCTTTCCTATTTTTAGACAAAGTGGAGCACAAACCAAAACTAAACAGAAGAGACAAAGACGGTCACTACATATTAGCTAAGGAAATAACAAGAAGACAACAATTTTTAACATATATACACTGAATAACAGTGCACCCAACTTCATAAAACAAGTACAACTGAACATAAAAGATCGTATAAACACAAACACAATTATAGTGGGAGACTTCAATATCACACTGCCACAAACAGATCAACTAGACAAAAACCCAACAAATACCAGAGTTAAACGAAACCTTTCAACAAATGGCCTTTGTAGAAAACCAAAGTCTATCCAACAACAGAATACACATTCTTCTCAGCATGGAAGAATACATGGAACTTTCTCCAAAAGAGACCACATACGATCCAATTAAGCATGCTTAAATAATCAAAATTATACTATGCATATTTTCACATTACAGTACAATGCAACCACAATTCAATGGCAAAAGAACACAGAAATTACATAAATGCGTGGAAATTTAACGATACACTGTTGAATAATCAGTGGGTTACAGAAGCAAGGAAGAAATAAATATAGTTCATGGAACTAAGCGATAATGCCAGTACAGGCTGGGTGTGGTGGCACACACCTGTAATCCCAGCACTCGGGAGGCTGTGGCAGGAGGATCGTTTCGAGTTTGAGACCAGCCTGGGCTACAAAGTGAGCTCGAGGCCAGCTTGAACTGCAGAGCGAGACCCTGTCTTAAAAAAAAAAAAAAAAAAAAGCCAGTACAATAAACCAGAACTTAAGTGACATAATGAAAGAAATCAATAAGATTGAGACTAAAAATAATAATAAAAAGAATCAACAATGAAGAGTTGGTTCTTTAAAAGAATAAACAACAAATTGGCTAAGACAACTCCTTAGCCAATTTTACCACCCCCCCAAAAAAGATGAAATCACTACAGACACTGCCTAAATCCAGATTATTAGCAGCTACTTTGCAAACCTATATGCCAATCAATTGGAGAATTCAGAAGAAATGGATAGGTTCCTAGATAAATACGAATTACCAACACTGAACGAAGACATCAAAACCCTGAATAATCCACGAACAGGCAATAAAATTGAAGCAGTAGTAAAAAAAACCTATCAATTAAAAGCCTAGGTCTGGATGGATTTTCTGCTGAATTTCAGAAAACTTTCAGGGAATATATGACACCAATGCTCCTAAAAGTTCTTTAGGGAAACTGAAAAGGAAAAAAGGTCTCACGCGTCATTCCTGGAAGCTAGCATTACTCTGATTCTAAAACCAGACAAGGACCCAACCAAAAAATACGTTCCATAGTGCTGACGATAGGATTTCAAGTACAAGATCTGGGCCTAGTACATACAACCTTTCTATGCCAATAATGGGCGTACCTAGCACCTTTACCATTTAAGTAACGGCTATTACCTCCACATAGGGGGTTGATTTTATGTTGAGTATAAATTAAGATCTTACCTAATTCTGCTATAGCTTCTTTTAGCTTAATATATAATAATTGGGTAGATGAGATTTTCTAATTTACATACAGGGTGCTTCACCTTTTGACTGGACTTAACTAGTTAAGATCATTCTAGTGACATCTTTAAGCCAGTCACAATCCAAGACATGTAACAGACCAACCAAAGGTCATGACTCCCAAGAAAAAGCCAGTTAACGTACAACAGCTCCAGGCTGAGGTCCCTGATTTCCAAGTCTGAAATGATTGGCAGCACCAGAAGTGTTTTGAATTTGAGATTTTTGCCAGATTTTTAAACTTTTTTGGGGTGATACAGGGTGTCTTGGTTACTTTTCTCTTGTTGCTGAGGCAAAATACCCAACACCCAAAATTAAGACAGGGAAGGTTTTAGCTCAGTTTGTGGAGGTTTCAGTCTATGATCAGCTGGCTCCAAGGCAGTGTGGCCCGGCACAGGGGCAGCACTTCAAGGTGGCACAGGACAGCAAAAGCAGCAAGAGCAGAAAGGGAGGGGCAGCAGGCAAGCCTCTTCCTCTCTCTTATATTGTGTGCGAACCACCCACCCCAGGGCGGATACAGCACTCACACCATAACCCCAGCATTGTACGAGGAGTCAGTCAAACCGTAGACCACCACCCCATGACTACATGAGGCTTTAGGGGGACAGAGAGACACAAACCATGACACAGGGTCTCCCATGTAGTTCTGGCTGGCCCCAAACTCAGGAATTCTCCTTTCTCAGCCTCCCCAGTACTGGACTGGAAATGTGTACCAGCACACTCGGCAGGCTTTGGAATATTTGCATATGTGTAGCACATATTCATAAACATATCTTGGAATGGGACAAAGCCTAGTTATGAAACTCATTTGTGTTTTATACACATAGAGTGAAGGTCATTTCATATAGTACAGACACTACTTGTTCAACAACCAATTTCTGTTCTTGCAACTAGGTCATTAAATGAATTGGTAATCAAATGAGGAAGCACACATACTACGTATATTACCATACTCAGAACAAAGAAATGGTTAAGGAAATTCCAACTTACTTTCCTTTTATAGGTACAATTCTTGCACGCAGTACTGCACTGTATAGTATGATCAGCAAAAATTACAGTGCTGTATAAACAAGGTAGACTGTAGCCCCCCCAAAAAAACACCACTGAGGCTCTACCACCAAGATGTACAACAAAAAAAAGCTACATCATAAACCCGAGTGGCAGGATGTAACTCAACAGTTATTAATTAATTAAATAGGTAAGTCGTTAAATGAGGATACCTGTACTTTTAATAACTTTGTGCATGAAACAAAATTTTATAGTATGGACCTTTCCACTTGCCGTCGTATGTTTAAGATAAAACAATTGTGGCTTTGGGGCATTTCCAATGCTTTCTTCTCACCCAAGGCCTCTATCTACCTGCTTCTTGAGACAAGTGTCTAAGCTGGTAAACTGTCCAGCTTGGGCTCAAGACGTGGGTTCTTCCTCCCACAGCCTCCTGAAGTGCTGAGGGTATAGGTGTGCGCCCCTGTGCCTGGCCCCTTGTTCCTTCCATTATACATTCTTTGGGAAAATTAAGCTATCTCGCTACTTTGTTGAGAAGGCTATTTTGATCATTTTCATTCTTTACGAATAGGTGCGTAAAGCTATACATTTCCCTCTGTGCACAGCTTCAGCCTTACCCAAAGAGCTCTGATACACTGTACTTTGTCATTCCGTTCAGCCTGTTTTCTACACCTCATCACTTTCTTGTTTTGACCCAGGGTTATTCCGAAGTGTTGCTTAATATTCCAGGGTTAAGAAGAATATTCCAATGTTTGGGTATTCTCGGTTACCTTTTTCTTACTGCTGAGACAAAATACCCAACATGAGAGGAGGAGAGGGGTGTTACTGTATCTCAGCCCACAATTAGCGGGCTCCAAGACAGGCGGGCATGGCAGAGGGGCACTGCAGAACAGAACAAGTTCACGACGGCAGAAGACGGCAAAGCAGCGAGCGACAGCAGCCCCTTTCTGTCCCATATATTCCATCCAGACTACGAAGGTGGGAAGCACTCATGCTCAGGGTGTCACTCGTAGTCCCAGTGGCACACACAAGAGATCCAGCTGCCTCCAAGAAGCCCATCTATGTCTGCCGAGGCTTTGAGGGCACATCTAGACACACGTCACAGTACAGGTAGTCTTAGTGTGTCACTGATTTTGAACTTTATTATTCCACTGTGTTTGGAGAGCATTACCGTATACTTGAGACTATTGCTAAACAGTCTCTGGCATTAATTCTAATTTTTCAAGTATGCTTGAAAAAAAACAGTACTCTGCAACTGCTGGGTAGAAATTAGGCCACATGTATAAATAGTGTTATTCACATCTTATGTAGCAGGAGTGGGAAAACTACGGCCCATTGCCTATTTTTATAAAGTTTTATTAGAACACAGTTGTCTGTTTAGGAATTATCTGCGGCTGCTTTTGCACTATGAAAGTACGGCCCGCAAGACCTAAACTACCAGGCTCTTCACCAGGAAAGTCTGCCGCTCACGTTCTCAACCCTTACCTTTAGGCTCCTAGTGGAAACCCTTCCTGCTTGGAGGCCCCTTCAGCGTCTGCGTCCCTAGCACCACAAGGCTGACAAAAGGTTCGCTGAACTCCTCAGCTTCTTTGTGCTGATTTCTGCACAGCTCAGTCTCTTGGCAGATGCTTCCAAATACTTGGGTGTGAGGAAGACTAATTCAGAACGTCAGGCTCACCCTTGCTTATTTCCTTGTTGGTCAGGGCTCCACCAGAGAATCAGAGCCAACCAATCCTGTGAGTGTGAGTGCGTATGTTTACATGCACATACGCATACACTGAAATACTGCTTGCAAGGAACTGGCTTCCTCAGCGTTGTGGAGCAGCTGTCACGAGGGCAGGCTGGGACTCCTGGGCAGAAGCAGATGCTGCCACCCACAGGTGGAACTTTGCTGTCAGAGAAGCTTCAGCTCTGCTCTAACAGCCTTTCAGCTAACCCAGGGGGACCACGCAGATTATCCGGGACAGCGGTGGTGGCCCTGCACACGCATGCTGCGGTATGGTCTGAGGGTTTGCCATCACTGCTGCAGGTACCCTTCCGCGAAGTCAGTCACAGATGCCAGCTACGTCTGTCAAGTCCCTCACGGTAACCCTACGTCAGTTAGTCAGTTAGTCAGTTAGTCACCGGGACTGCAGGCGGGCTAGGCCAGCAGACATGAGCCACTGCACCTTCTCTCCAACAACTGGCTACTTACCAGTTTTCTGATGCCTTCAGACAGATGTGGGATTTTTCCTGTTTCGTTATATTTTCTTATTGCTCTTAACAGGTTTAGTCTGATAGAAACATATAAATCATTAAATTGCTGGGTGTGATAGTGCACACCTGTAATCCCAGCACTTGGGAGGCTGAGGTAGGAGAATCGTTACAAATTCAAGGCCAGCCTGGGTTACAAATTGAGCTCAAGGCCAGCTGGAACTGCAATAGTGAGACCTTGTCTCAAAATGACCCAAAAAAAAAAAAAAAAAAAAAAAATCACTAAGTAGAAGCTAAGTCCTTGTGTTTTATAAAAAATGTTCTACAACATCTTATAACAGTTGCATGGAAATTCAACAACTGGACTGTACATAATTTAGCTCACTTCCATTTTCCTCCTTGTAGAGCTATAGAGAAGAAAACTGTTTTCCTTCTGCACTCACCGCAACACAGCCAATACTTCTCCAACCAAAGAGAAATTGTTCATTTCATATTTTATTTAAAATCAGGGTGCACCTTAAAATTATGAATATATTTAATAGTGCTTCATTTTCCTAAAAAGTTATTAGCAGATTGATGCCGTTAGTTAACGCCCACCTCTTCATACAAGTGTGCTACGTTATCTACGTAAGTCCCCTGGGCTGGGCTCTAACTTTCTAACCTCCTGCCTCAGCCTCCCAAAGTGCTGGGATTATAGGTATATGCCATTGTACCCAGGTTCAGCAAAACTTTTTGATAACTGCCACTGTCCTTGAATCTTCTACCTGTTAGTTCCATTGCTACCAAACTGGTTCACAAAGGCTCACACCAAATGACACGACTAATAAATTCTGCCAGACCTTTAAGAAATTACATCCATCCTTGATGACTTCGCAGGACAGAGAAAGAGGGGCTCCTCTCAACTCACTTTCTGAGGTCCCCGTCACACTGAGCCAAAATCTGATGAGGACAAAATGAAAAGGACTACAGGCCGCTCTTTCTCACACACAAGCACACACCAAGCCCTAGATAGTAACTAGAGAAGCCAACGTGAACACCTAAAAAGGATAATGACACGGGTTGGTCTAAGATTCAAAAGTCAATATAACTCACCAACTAAAAGAATAAAAGAAATATATTTAATAATAACTAAACGGATGGAACAGTATTGATACACTAAGTTTCTAAAATGCAGCTAGCTATATCCCTAGCCCTTTTGCCAGGCAAAAGCAGGGGCCTGGCAAGCGCGAAACAGTAAATGAATCCACAGAAAAAAAGCTTTAAAATATTCTCTTTTAATTGTAGAATCAAGCCAGGCGTGGTGGCACACCCCTGTAATCCCAGCACCCAGGAGTTTGAGACCAGCCTGGGCTACAAAGTGAACTCAAGGCCAGCATGGACTGCACAGCGAGACCGTCTCAAAGAGACAAAAAAAAAAAGTAGGATTGTATATTTTTTTAAAAAGCACTGTCTCACCGTCTCCACAGTGGATGTATTCGTACTCTTACAATGAGGAAAAAGGAACATGTAACCCTGAAAACCAGAAACTCAAGAAAATGCTGAAATCACTGGAATTCTTTTTAAATGCGTAGAACAGTTTAAATAGAAACAATACTACATAGAGAAATCTGACATTTTTCCATCTAGAAATGAAGAAATATGCTTAACAGATGAGTTGGCAATTCAGGCTACATACATGAGATAGTTCCTAAAACAGATTAATCCCTGGGGTAACAGGATAAGCCTGACAGCACTGAAACATGGTGGTGTACGGGGTGGCACGGTGGGTCCTAACCCCTGCAAAGACAGGCAGGCTAGTGCGTGGGAGAAGATGCCTCTGCGCCAGGCAGGGCCAAGGGCACTCAGTGTGGAACTGGGCGCTCAGCTCACCGGCATTAGCTCCCTCAGCAGATGCTGAGGGGCTGAACTGCATCGCCTCAAGCTTTGTATTATGGAGTTCTGGCCCCAGAACCTCAGAATAGGACCATCTGGAGACAGCGCCTTTACAGAGGTAATTAAAGTAAAACGGGGTTGTGAAGGTAGCCCGAATTCACGCAACAAGCATTCCTCTAAAAGGGACAAAACAAAGAAACAGAGGAAGACCTGTGAAGGCACAGGAGACCCCGAGGACCACCTAGAAGCCAAGGGGTGAGCTGTAGGTGACCCACCCCCAGGACACCTGGGTTTTGGGTTCTTGCCTGCAGAACTATGAGAAAATTAACTTCCGCTATCCGAGCTCCCAGCCCCGAGCCTTTGTTTTGGAGACCTGAGCAAATGAATACAGTACAAAGACATAATCACAAAAGTGAAATTTCACCTTGCCCTCTCAAAACCAAGAGTTAGAGCCAGGGATATAGCTCAGAGGCAAGAGCAGCTGCCTGGCAAGCGCAAGGTCCTGAGTTTGATTCCCGGCAACAACAACAAATCAAAACCAAGAGTTGTGATAAACATATGGAGGTGTCTTACGACAGTTTTCTGGTATAGACCATGATCTTATTTATAGAGGTATAATCATGGGCTGTTTGAGTCTAAGGCCATTGACTACTTGCATTACTCTACACAACAATACACTGAAGCTTTTCCCATTTGCCTTTTGGGGTGCAGTGCCAGAAATCAAACTTAGGACCTCACTGTGCCACAGAGCTAAACTGCTGGCCCCAAGGATTTTGCCTTTGATTAAAATACGAAATTTCAAATTTCTTTTACATTTCTTACTTCGTCTGATTCCCACATCTTTATGAAAGAAAATTTCAAGCCTACAGTCACAGAGCTGGCAGAGACAGGTAACCAGAAGCAATCCTACAGCCTGGGTCATGACCTTTTTCACTAAATGCCAATGTTGCCCAGAATTTTAACAAGGCTCCCTACTTGAGTAAGAATAGCAATAAAGTTTATTTTATATCTATATTGTACTTATTACAAAGGCCTATTTCAAACAGTGGAAAGGACACCTAACTCTAAGATAGTATCTTGAAATAAATTACATTTTAAAAATTATAGCCAGAACTTACAATCTGTCAGGCATAGTTCTTAGCACTTTACACAAATTAACTCAACCTTAAAGGTCTTAAGGTAGGTGCCCATACTGCCTGTTTTAGGGACATAGAAACCAATGAGCATTTCATCCACACTAGGACACCGAAGAGCAAGAATGACCCCAGGGCCCACGTTCATTTTGTTTGCTTTTTGAAATGAGGTCTCACCATGCAGCTCAGCTGGCCTTCAGCTCGCTATGAAGCCCAGGCTGGCCTCGAACTTGCACCAATCCTCCTGCCTCAGCCCACCGTCGTGGGTACAGCACCACACCCAGCTCAGAGCCCACATTGTTAGCCACACCACAGAAGAGGTGTGAGTGGGACGTTATTGTGCATAAACTGTGAGGGCTGCCAAGCCAGCACAGTTTAAAGCGGAGACAGGCTCAGCAGCGTGCTGGGTGCGTGCCTTTCTGTACTCTCTTTGTGTCTTAGATTCCTCACTTAGCAAAAAGAGATCACTACGTGAGACAATATAAAATCACTTAGTAGTGTCTAATCCCTAACATACATGAACTGTTAAGCCTTTGCTATTTTCCATTACTTTGGCAAATATGCAAGAACCCAACAATTAGAGTTTGAGGTGTGACTGAAAAATGTAGGAAATGCTTAAATTTTAAAATTTCACTGCAGTAGAAGACACTAAAGCGTCAACACATTAATTCCCCTTAGAACAGTCCCCCTTGTTTATCCCAACGTCCTTGCCACCCTAAGAAGCAGTGCTGACGTCCTCTTCCGCATCTTTAGTCACTGCTGTGACTTCTGAAATCAACCCCAGGGTGCAGCTCTCAAGGCCATCTGCCTAGGGCGCAGCCCACGGCCCCACGGCCCCAGGTCCAGCTGCCGTAGTGGACGAGGGTGCTGCAGGGCTTTGCAGCCTGCTTTCTGCTGGACGGCACTGGCAGCAGCGCTCACTGTACTTGTAACCACGCCTTGTGTGGCGCTCAGGATGGACTTCCAGGACTGCTTCACGAGGAGAGAGAGTGGCAGGATAGCACGCTCGGGGGCGGGGGGCAGCAATGTCTCACTGGGATAGGTTTTTGGGGTTTTTTTGAGACAGGGCCTCACTATGTAGCTCAGGCTGGCCTTAAACTCACAATGATCCTCCTGCCTCAGCCTCCTGAGTGCTGGGATTACAGGTGTGTGCCACCACACCCGGCTGTGATAGTATTTCTAAAATTTAAACATTTATCGTACTTTTCAATCCGCCTTGTGATTTAGGAACTTTAGAAGTGCCCTCTTCTTTTACCCAGTTTCTTTCCTTCCTACTGCTTTATTCCAATAATCTCATTTCTCATAAGGAGTTAAGAAATTCTCTATGTATATACACACACTAAATCAGATTCAATCAATCTTAATGCTTTAGTAATTTTGGTAAGGCAATAGCATATTTAAGACAACTTCAAAAGATTCTGGACACTGCTCAAATAGCTAACCTCTAAGAATCACCAAAATGTCTAAATCTTTATTGAATCTTTTAAAAATTTCTGAGCTTGTAATCTCTCTCAGGTGCCAGAGAGCCATCTGCTCGTTATTTACCCTCTACTTATTTCAAGACTCAAACAACTCCTTATTTTAGTACTCCCACTTTCCATGATCCATAGTTAATCAGAATCTCGCCCTCTTCCAGGTAAAATAATATTGGTTTTACAGTCCTATGGAAGTCTCTCCGTTTTCTTCATGTACTTTTAATTCCTCTGGACCTTTTCATTTTTAAAGCACTTTTGTTGAGGTGATTTAGTGGGAAGAACACTAGGCAGAGGGGATCCAGGAGTCAGCTCAGATTCTTCACCCGAAAGACGCGGAGAACGCACTAGATAAATTTGTAATAGGGTTCCTTCTATCCCTAAACATCCTACTACGACTCTGGGGCTCCCAGCTAGGAACTATCCCAAGTGGTCCCGCAAACTCTTCACTTACCAGGGAAGGATGGGAAGGTCAGGCTGAGGGCAGGAAGAGGCAGAAAAATCAGGAAGCCCAGAGCTACAGAAGGAAAGGGCTGATATTTTGAGAATCAACAGAAAAAGGATTAACCACAGAAATCGGTCACCAAAAAGCTTCGAAAGACAAGAAAAAGATCTGAAGCACATAAGCTCACCTCCACCCATCTACTTGAAGGGGGCACAGGAAACAGGCCGGCTTCTGGCCTCAGGAAACGCCTGGGCACACAGCAGCTCGGGGGTTGCAAGCACAGGCTCCAGGGCCCCGCGGAGTCTGCATCCCTCCCATCACTTATGGAGTGACTTCGCGGCCAGCAGAACTGAAGGCCTTCACAAAGGTTCTCGGTACTGGTGCGAGTTCAAGGACACAATTCTAGGGCACTGGCTGTGTAACGCCTCCTGGGGAGGCGGGAGGCCGGGCCCTGGGGCCTTGCCTACGCGCTGAGGATCCAGCAAAGAGCTCGCAGAAGGAAAGAGGTCAGGGTAAAAAAGCGCACAGTCAGTCTTGACAGGGCCCCAGCAATACCAGGATATGGAGGAAAGCCATTTCCTGCCCTGATGGCAGGCAGGGTCCAAGCAGCCACGGTATTTTCTCCTGTAGAATCCCGGTTTCTCGGCCTCTGGTTGGCTGGGGTCAGGGGGGATTCTGCCAACGAGGTCAGAAGGGGGCTGGGCAGTTTGCAAAATTGGCAGCCATAAAGGTGGTTTCTCCAGGTGTGGTCCCCGGACGATCAGTAACAGACCAGGGAGGAGGGGTACTTGCTTTAAACGCACCTTCGGGACCCAGCACACATCTCTGCCACGGTACCCTGACCTCATTAAGGGCTTACAACTACCTACTACCCAGAATGTGGGGTGTTTATTTTTTAGGGGGAGACTCTTGAAAGTAAGGTTCTGATTCTGAATTCACTACCTCCAACTGGCATTATTACCAACATTGTTTTGGGGTCCGTTTTTTTAAAATCTCAATTTCCCAGGTAATAGTTACAGATAATGGTTAACAGTGACCAGGGATACAATTAAAGAACTTGGAAATGTATAGTCACAAGCTGAATAAACAGTACCCTAGAAGCCTTGCTTATCTTGGTAATCTGTTCGCTAGTCTTACTTAAAAACAAATCGGCTCCGATGTGCGCCTGTAATCCCAACACTCTTGGGAGGCTGAGGCGGGATGATCTCAAGTTTGAGCCCAGCCTGAGCAACGTAACGAGATCCTGTCCCGAAATACAAAACAGTACATAGGAAAGGGCTGCGGATGCCGCTCTGTGCGAAGGCCCTGGACCCAACCTCCAGTACAGAAAGGAAAGAAAATCGGTTCAACGCTGCAGTTCTCAGCAAGAATTCCACATTCCCAATTAGAAGGCTTTCTGAGCGTGCAGAACCGAGCTTGCAGGAACCTGAACGCACACTGTTTGCTATAAAAAGTAAGTTTTTATTTAAAAGAAAATTGCCGGTTACGGCTCGCTCTCCCCAGGGCTTCCGCGCTCAGAGCCCGGGTGGAAACCAGCGCCAAGTGGGAGGCGGGAGGAAGCCGGGGGAAAGGACCGGCGACCGCGCCTGCGGCTCCAGCCGAGGTGAAAGGCGAGTCAGGCCGACTCCCATGTTTAACAGACTCACCTGCCGGGGAACCCGCCGCGTCCGCCGCCGGGGGGCCCGGGCCGCCCTCCGTCCCCTCCCGACACAAAGGTGCCCGCGGCCGCGCCGCCCGGCCCCTTCCCTTCCCGCCACTTACTCGCCGCGCTCCCACCACCGCAGCCGCCGCGCTCAACCGAACCCGCCCGGGAGCCTCGGTGCCGCAGAGGCGCGCGTCCCCGCCCCAGCCGCGGCCACGCGGCTGAGTCACCCGGCGCTTCACGATAAGAGTCTCCGCGCGGGGCACTCCGGGAAGGGGGCGTGCCCGGACCGGCCGGAGGAGGGAGGAGGGAAGCGGGGGGAAGGGGGCGGGGAGCGCTTCGAAGTCAGCGCCGTGGCGCCCGCTTTTCCAGTATGCGCGGAGTGACGTGGTAAAGTTTGTTTTGTGAACTGGGAAAGAAGCTCGCACGGCCCCGGGACAGCTAATGATTACAGGAAAATGGGGAGCCCCCCTCCCCGTAGCAGGGCCATGGTAGTGAAATGAACGTAGTTCTTTATGTACATTTTGCTGGGATGCCCTATTCTGCAGGTGCGTTCTGGGCTAAAAGGAGGGAGGGTGCTCGGGTTTCTCAAACCTTGAGTTTCATGGAGTGACTGTAGCAGGTCACTCCTACAGTTGCAACACGAAGTTGAACTACAGATTTCAATTCAACGGGAAGCAAATGATTGGAAAACTGGCTGTGTTAGGTGTGAAACACCATCAAATCGAGGTCTAGTCCCTGTTCTATAAAACAAATGGACAAACCTAAAGACAGCATCAGTTCCTATGTCATGGTTTTGTACTTTTAAAAATATCTTTATCATCATTGTTATTATTTTTTAAATTACCTTTTCCTTTTTGGTACCAGGCATCGAACTCATGACCTCAGGCTTGCCAGGCAAGCGCTTATGCCACTGAGCTATATCTCCAGCCCTGTATTTTTTTAACATTTAAAAAAGTCCTAAAAATATTTTAAAATCTGAAGAAGTATGGATTTTGCAAACTATTTTTTTAAACTGTCAGTGTGAACCATATAGATAAATATGGCAGGATTTCTTACATTTTTTCTTTTTCTTTACAAAAGCCTCTGAGCAAACGCTACGTTGGGGCTGGGGATTAGAACTGGAGTTGGAATGGGGACGTCAAAGAATAGTCTCGTTCCAATAGATTGTGAGTGGGTGACAGATGCCTGTATAGCGAAATTACGTTATCAGGGTGAACAACTTCAATTTGCAATGCTGAAGATATAAATTGTTTTTTATGATTCAGTTTTAAAGCCCTAGAAAGTCGGTGTCTATGCGGGGCATTGAACCCAGGATCTCCAGCGAGCTAGGCAAGGGCTCCGGCATTGAGCTGTGCCCCCGTCCTGTTCTTATGTTCACGCTTTCAGTCAGCAGCGCATTGTTGTGTTTATCTGAGTCGGGACAGGCAAAGTTTGACGCTGCATTGGTGACCTGTGAATCAGGTGACCCTGGAGCAGTGCCTCCCAGGCGACCTGGTGTTTGCATCTGCTTCCTTCCCAGGCTTGGGGCAGCCAGCCTGCAAGGCAGGGACCACCGCACAGGCAGCTGGGAGAATCCTGCGAGGATTGGTTCTCTTCCCCTCTGCTGAGATCCATTGGTCTGGACCTGTCATGTGGCCCTTCGTGTGCCCAGGGAAAAGGAAGATTTACCTAGTAAACACTTGGCACTGTCTCTGCCACGATGTTCAATAGTAAAAGTAAATACAAACATATTTGAGTATTAAAATAGCAAAGAGTTGTTCAAACAAATGCCCTTATTTACATTTCTGTAAAGTACAGTGTTATAACCTTCCAGTCAAAGGAGAAAAAATACCAAAAGCCCTTTTAATATCCCTGCAAGACAAATCTTGAGAGGAATCCATCCAAGACTTTACCCTGCAGTTTGGTCATAGTAGCTGTGGTCCAATGATTGGAGAATCAGACTCACTACTGTCTTTTTAAAAAATTATTTTTATTTTGGAAAAAATTTAAAAGCATTCAGGGGGGATATAGCTCAGTGGCGTGAAAACTGATACTGCACTCGACCTTAGCCGACAGGCTGAGAAGTGATGTAATGTATATTCGCAGAAAGCACCGCTAGGGGCTCACTGCTTTATTATTTTCTTTCCAAATTCATGTATCCGCCAGTCCGGAATCTCTGACATGTATTTGTAATCTAAAGGTGAACATTTTCTAAGATCAAATGAGCAGACCTGGAGTTTTCAGCTGTGGGAAACCACTAGTTCAAAAATCAATACAGGCTGGGCGTGGTGGTGCACGCCTGTAATCCCAGCACTCACAAGGCTGAGGCAAGAGGATTGTGGCAAGTTCGAGGTCAGCCTGGGCTGCAAAGTGAGCTCAAGGCCAACCTGAACTGCATAACGAGTCCCCGATTCAAACAGGCAAAAAAAGGCAATATAAAGCTAGGCATGATGGCACACCCCTGTAATCTTAGTGCTCTGTGAGGTTGAGGCAGAAGAATTGCAGGTTCCAGCCCAGCCTGAGCAATTTAATGACTTAGTGAGACCGTGTCTCAATTTTTTTTTTATTTTGACTATTTGAGACAGGGTCTCACTATGTAGTTCAGGCCTGGCCTTGAGCTCACTTTGTGGCCCAGGGTGGTCTGAAACTCCCAAGGATCCTCCTGCCTCAGCTTCCAGAGTGCTGGGATAACAGGTGTGCTCCCCCACACCCCACTCACCGTGCCTCTTGTTTGCGAACATGCAATCCCGTTCTTAAACCCAACACTGAAAATGATCCGAAGGTTCTTGTAACCTTATATGAATTTTAAATAAACTGCATTTGAAAAGGTCAAACAAATATTCAAACCCCAAAATACACATTGAGTCAGTGAGACTTAAGGCTCGCAAACATTCTGGTCTCTCCCTTGAGCCACTGAACACCCTATACGTAGCCCAGGCTGGCCTTGAACTAATGGAGATCCTCCTGCTTCAGCCCCCAAGTGCTGAGATTACAGGTGTGCATCACCATACCTGGCACCTAAAATTCTTTTATCTTGCTCAAATATACTTCTCTCAACTCCAAGCTTTCAATAACCGAAAACATGCACAATGTGCTTAGCAAAGCAGGTGTGCTGGCCTCCCAGCCCCTCTCTGAGAATCTTCATAATGAAAAGCAGACAAGGGCTGGGGTCACAGTAGATCTGAGGTCCTGGGTTCCGTCCCTAGCGTGATCACTGAGAACAGAACTGATATTTTAACTTGAATTTAAACACGACTTTGTTATTTGTTTTTTCTTTTCTTTTGATACCAGGAATCGAACTCAAGACCTTGTGCTTCCCAGGCAGGCGCTTTTGCCACTGAGCTATAGCCCTGGCCCTAAACATCTTTTAAGAGGGTACTTGGTTTTTTAGTAAATATGTCCTGTTTTCTATTTTTTTAATGATGCACCTTTTTTTTTTTGGTCTTTTTGAGACAGGCTCTCACTATACAATTCAGGCTGGTCTTGAGCTCACTGTGTAGCCCAGGCTGGTCTCGAACTCTCAGGGATCCTCCTGCCTCAGCCTCCTGAGTGCCAGGATGACAGGCTGCACCACCAGGCCCAGCTCTCTTCTCAATTCGTGCTTCTCTGTGGACATTCTCTCCAACAAAGTGTGGCTCATCCTCATCCCAGTTGACATGTCCTCATATTAAGTGCAAAATACACACTAGGTGTGAAGTATTTCATTAATAATTTTTCTTTTTTTTTCTTTTTGCCTTTTGGAGACAGGGTCTCGCTGTGTAGTTCAGGCTGGCCTTCAACTCACTTTGTAGCCCAGGCCTGGCCTCAAAACGCAACAATCCTCCTTCCTCAGCCTCTCCAGTGCTGAACTTACAGGCTTGCACCACCACATCCAGCTAAATTTTTCTATTGAATGTGTTGAAATTTGCATTTGTTTTGGTATATAGTGGGTTAAAATGTGTCGTTAAAATTAATTCCGTTGGTTTCTTGTAACTTTTTTCAGGAACTACTTGAAAACTTTTACAATTACAGATGTGGCTTACTTATTAGCCTTGTTTTTTCTTTGTGAGACAGGGTCTTTCTTACTGCACTTTAGGCTGGCCTCAAACTCACAGTGATCTTCCTGCCTCAGCCTCCTGAGTGCTAGGATTACCCCTGTGCACCACCACACCCAGCCCGTTTATTAGCTTTCTTTTTTAAGAGAATAAAAAAAGCAATAACAAAGTAACAATAACATAGACAAAAACCAAACAAAGCAAAAACAGTAACATTGTATAAGGCTCCTCTTACCTTCTGTAGTTACCTAATCTTTTCCATTCCTTCCTGCTAGTAACTGCTTAGATTTAGAAAGTAGGATAGAAATGTGACAGCTACATGAGGCTGAGGCAGGAGGATCTCAAGTTCAAGGCCAACCTGGACAATTTAGCAAGCCCTCTCTCATTTTTTAAAAAAGGACACGGGTGTGTGAGATGTAATTCAACACTTCCTGGGTTTAATCCCAATGTTCCCCACAAGCTGAGCTCTGACCAATATTTTTATTTTGTTTTGCTTTGTGGAGTTGGAACTCAAACCCGGTGCCTCACACACACCCACTGGGCAAGTGCTCTGCCACTGAGACGCACCCCCACCCCCACCCCGGTGGCCAGGCTTTACATCAGGAGAACTAAATGCCCAGCAAGATAATGAATCTTACTTCAGTTTCTCATCTCACTGGATTGATGCAACAATATTGGGGGCGTGGAGGTAGATGACGACCTTCATCAGTATCTGTGAATGTGAGAGCTGCTCAGGGTGAAGGACACATGCACTGTGGGCAGATGATGCGTTGTAGTTCCACCCTCCTGCCTCGCTGGGCTGTGGTCTACCTTTCTTTTGGCTACTCTCTCTCTCTGTCTCTCTGTCTCTCTGTCTCTCTGTCTCTCTCTCTCTGTCTCTCTCTCTCTGTCTCTCTCTCTCTCTCTCTCTCTCTCTCTCTCTCTCTCTGTCTCTTTCATACTGGATTGAACCCAGAGCTACACCGAGTTACATCCCACGCTTTTTTATATTTTACTTTGACACAGGGACTCACTAAGCTGTTCAGGCTGCGCTTGACATTGTAACACTCGTGCCTCAGCCTCCCAGAATTCTGGGAAAACACACATGCGCACCATGCCCAGATCTTATTTCTTTGTCTATGTATACCAGTTTAAACTCCTCCCCTGATAGACTATGACAGTTGAAAAGATAAAGAAGAGCCAGCGGGAGGAAGATGTAGACCAGGGCAGCAAATCTGAAGACCATGAAACCTAAAAGAATATTACATTAAATTGGAAGGACCTTTGAGATCATCCTGTTCCATAGCCCACCCAGACCCATAACCCATTGATCTGTAGACCAAAGGCGGTGGAAGGAGGGCCGAGCATCGCGGCGCACAGCTGTCATCCAAGCACTCGGGAGACTGAGGCAGCCTGGACTACACAGCGAGACCCTGTCCCAAATAAAAACATAAATGCAACTGCAGGATCACTATGCTTCTAACGCACCAGTTTTTAGTACTTACCAAAAAATCAGGGACATGCTCTGAAAATACATTTTTTCCAACAGGGAAAAGACAGGAAGGAGCAAGGGCAGGCTGGGGTTGTATGTGAACCCAAAGGCCTGCTGATTCCCGCGCTCAGAGTAGCAAGTTGTTGCGGTTTGCCGAGGGCAGAATGCGGACCTCGGCAGGGGAACCCGAACATGACCCGACTTGTCCGCCCCGGGACGCCAGCAGCCATGGCCCGCAGCCCAGGTAAGAGATGAGCATGGAGCTAGGATAAATACCCACGCAGCGTGTATTTCTCTTGATATTGAGGACATAAAACTGGCAATTAAATATACTGCTCAGAAATTAACTGTAGGTGATAGGTTCCTGCCCGCCCGGAACACGACTTCCTGGTACCCTTTCGGTGTGGGCGAGGAAAGCCCCAGGGAGCTCCTAAGGCATCGCTGAGCCGCCCCCAGCTGCCGCTTCATTGGAGTGCTCACACACCCGCAGCCCCTTTTGCCTGCGCAGAGGAGCCCTGTGCTGCGTGCAGTCCTCTCCTCTCCGGGTCTTCTGCGTGGTAAACTTAACAGTAGGCACACGGGTAAACCTATTCCTCCCAGTTCTTCCGATGTGAAAATCCAAACCTGATTTGACCTCTTGGCCCTAAATGTTCTACTCTTAGCTCTGAATCACTGATGCAATGCTAATTATGATCAAATTGACTAAAAATGGATCAAATTTATCATTGCATTAAAAAAATTTTTTTTTGATACAGGGTCTTGTCCTTGTGCAGGATAGACTTTAACTCTATGTTGTCCAGGCTGGCCTCGAACTCACAGCGATTCTCCTGCCTCAGCCTCCCCAGTGCTGATATCACAGGCATGCAGCAGCATGCCTGCTTCTTCATAAAAATTTGTCTTTAAACTTGACCTGGCGATTTCTGTATTATTCAGAGAGGAAATATTTACATTTGGTTCCATCTTGATTTTGCCAATATAGGAGAGACTAGGAAGGAAAGATAACTTGCAGCTTGATTTGCAAAAACCTAATTCCTCTATGTCCCCAATGTTGTCAAATTAATGCCTTACCAAATTAAGGCTTTATTTTGTGGAGGTTAAAAAGAGGGTGTTGGGGTGGGTGTGTTGGCGCATGCCTGTAAACCTGGCGCTCAGGAAGCTGAGGCAGGAGGATTGCTTCAAGTTCAAGGCCAGTCTGGCCTACATAGTGAGACCCTGTCTCAAAAAAAATATGTGCCACCGAGAAAATAGAATTTTTAAGTGTACTAGTAGTTGCTGCCCACCAGCAGCAAATGTGGTATCCATTTTCTACAAAGCATTTGATTGACTAAAATTTTGAATTTCTGTCTGTCCAGGTGTCAATAATGATTTCCCAGAGCTTGATGTTCCATCACCTATGAACACCTTCTAGGACTTGTATTTTTACTGAGATGTCCTTTTTTTTTTTTTTTTTTTGTGGTACTGGGGATTGAACTCAGGACCCTGCGCTTGCTAGGCACACGCTTATTCCACTGAGCTATATCCCCAGCTCCTACTGAGATGTCCTTGTACAGCACCATATGGCCGCTTTTAGTATCCTCACAAAGTTACGCAATCCCTGCCCCAGTCTCGAATTTACATTTTACTGTGACTCTGCCAAAATGTTTTCACACCCACTTAGTTCTCGGAGACAGCCACATTTCACAAAAGTGTTTTCCTACTTTCATGTCAAAAGCAGCGGCAGGGTGAAGATTTAATAAGCGTAAAAAATTTAGCTTGTTTTTTGAGACAGTGTTTCGCTATGTAGCCCAGGCTGGCCTTGAACTTCTAGCAATCCTCCTGACTCAGCCTCCAGAATGCTGGGATCACAGGTGTGCACCACCACACCCACCTTAAATTAGAAATTCTTCAGGGTTAGGAAGGATGAGTGAAAGCCAAAAGGGGCCCTGCCCACTACTGCTGGGGGCAAGATGGGTCTGGTACTGTCAGGAGGGACAAAAACCGCGTCATCTTATCATGAATCATGACCTAAATGGGTATGGAGGTCTTTAGTGGTCAGTCATCCCACTCCGTCCCTTTGAGGGTGCTTGCCTTTGTTTTTTCCAAGGCTCACTAGTTTTTTTCTCCTCTCCATGGACACATTTCCTTTTTTATTCATTCAAAAAATACCAGGTCTACCTGGTAGTGGTGGTACACACCTGTAATCTCAGCTACTCAGGAGGCTGAGGCAGGAGGATCACAACCTGGAGTGCAATAGGAAATGGACATCACAGGGAGTGAGATTGCAGTTTTTTTTTTCTATTTTTTTAAAATTTTATTTTAAAGACAAAAGAATGGAGACATATGAACCAGAAAAGCCATAAACAATACAGAAAATACAAAGTTATACAGAATATAGTAGGGAATTAGCACTGCATGTTGTATTACATAGTTATCTTCACATTAGTTAACACAAAAACATTAAAGGAAATACCAAATTATAGAGAAGATAGTAGGGAATTTGCACTGGATGCTGTATTACATAATGTTATCTTCACATTAGTTATGACATAAACATTAAAGGAAATACCAAACTATAGAGAAGACAGTAGGGAATTAGCACTGGATGCTGCATGACATAAAGTTATCTTCACTTCTGTTAATACAAAAACGATTGAGGAAATACAGAATTATAGAGAACATAGAAGGGAATTAGCTCTGGATGCTGTACTCCATAATGTTACCTTCACCTTTGTTACTCAGTTACACAGATGATGGCCCTTTTGATCAGTTCGTTTTTTCTTCTCCCTCATCTCTGTTGCCCTACCACTCAATCAGTCACCTTCCCTGTGATAATAACTGCAAGGGGTGGGGAACGGTAATGCTGGAGATCAGGAGGAGGTGGGAGGAGAAAGGGCCTCTGGCATCAAGGCAACAGGACACAGCCAAAAGGGTCACAGAGGGCACCCCAATGGGGGCACGTGCCCTGTGGCTGCTCCGCAGTGGGCCCCGTGGCTGCTCTGCTGTGGGCCACGTGGCTGCTCCACTGCTGCTCTGCAGTGGGCCCGGTGGCTGCTCCGCTGAGGGCCCCACTCAGGGCACCTCATGGTCTGGACCCGCCCCCACCCATAGCACGACAACAGGGTGGAGCCAGGCGGTCTGCTGTGAGCATATGTCCTTTTCCACCTCCGACCATGGCAGTTTGTATACACCCATGTATGTTATAGTATAGTCTGAGGCAGCTATATCTCTTCCCAAGGCGAGAGTCCAAGGATATAGATAAACCCAGCAGATTGCAGTTTGAATGAAAAGTTCATCCAGGTCTGCTATTTAAGCCACCATTCAGGGCCTCGCCCTCACCAGAAGTGAATTAATTAATGCATTAAGACCTCAGCCTCCCTGCTTGGGCATCTGTCTGGCCATCTGTCCCTCCGTCCATCTGTCCGTCCATCCATCCATCTGTCCATCCAGCCATCCGTCCATCCATCCTTCCATCCATCTGCCTGTCAGTCTGTCCATCTGTCCGCAGCTCCAGCCCAGCTGGTCCCCACCGCACATCTTTTCTGCTCCTGGCTAATCCTGCCGCCTTCATCCTTTACCACCCAACCCAGACAATCACCGGGGCCGCAGCCTGACTCCCTTCCTAGGACAAGTGCCACTGCCCCACTGGACTCTGAGGACTAACCTGCAAAACCAGAAGCCTCACATTTGATGGGAATGAAGTAGAGTACACAAAAGCTGCTGTATTTAGACGTTAGCCCAAGTGTATTCCCTTTCCCGCTGTACCTCCAAAAGGACTCGGAATGTTTCATCTCTAACCCATGGATTGTAAGCAACCAGAGGGCAGAAATCTTGTCTTTATTCTTTACAAATTTCCCAAAACACCCAAGTAGTTTATAGATAGTGTTGCTTAAAAGTACTCAACGGGCTGGGCGTGGTGGCTGTCATCGCAGCACTCTTGCAGGCTGAGACAGGAGGGTTGCAAGTTCAAGCAAGGCCAGCCTGGGCAACTGAGTGACTTTGGAAGATCTTGTCTCAAAATTTAATAAACATATACATAACACACACACACACATACATACATAGATAAGGCTGGGATTATAGCTCAGTGTGGGGCCCCAATATCCCCGACACACACATGAAAAGAGAAGTAAAAACAATAAAAACACACTCTGTCACGCCATAGTTGCTGGAATAGTTGCTCTCCATCAAGGAGAGTGGGCAAAAAAAAAATTAATTTTGAAAGACTAAAGATTTAGCCCTGCATGTCCCATGCCACAGCTACTGACCACACTTGGTTTTTCAGCACTTGGCATGTGGCAATGAAAGAAGTGAATTTTAAATTTTACTTAATTTGAATTTAATCTGACAATTGCTTTCCTTTTAGAAATGTTTATAAAAACATTCAAAACAGCTTAAACATTGTGAATTTAGTTTTCTAGTCATCAACTTCATGACCTCTAAATACAGGTCTAGGTTTTTTTTTTTTTTTTGAATTGTGAATCAAACCCAGAACCTCACATTTGCCAGGCAGGTGCTTATGCCACTGAGCTATATCCCCGCCCCCCCCAGATCTAGGTTTTCCAGGGAGAATTTAGCACTTGAACTGAAATGTACTATAAGTGTAAAAGAAACACTGGGTTTCAAAGACGTATAATAAAAAGAATGTAAAGGTTATTATTAATATTGTACTGATTATGTGTTGTAATGATAATATTTTGCATATATTTGCCTAAGTAAAATATATTACTAAAGTGTAATTATGCTTGATTTTACTATCGTAAAACTTAAAACTGCATATGTAGGGGGCATAGCTCAATGACAGAGCATTTGCTGATCATATGTGCTGTTGCCCCTCCTCCTCCTCCTCCTCGTTCTTTTCCGATCTTTGGGGCTGAACTCGGGCCTTGGGTGTGCTTACAAGTAACTAAGTCAACTTTTCACTTTTGAACTCTTTCTGTCAATGCAGACCACAGTCCACTTTTTCAACCCAAGGAGAACCTCACTGAGCAGAACCAGCACCAGGCGGAGACGCTCCAGAAGTTGGCCATGCAGCTGAGGCACATTGGGGACAGCATAAACCACAGGACAATTCAAGAGGTGAGGCTTGGTTACCATGGCAAGGTCAAGGGCCCACCAGGTAAGACAAGGTGTGAACCAGATCATGGCCGCCCGTGGACGAGATACCCAGAAATGGCCGCAGCTCTGTGTGAGTAATGTCTGGGTCATCAGTCACTAGACCTGCAGCTTGGGAGCCTGACTCCAAGCCAGCCCAGGTCTCATCCCTGCTACTGGGATGTGGCCTTTGGCGGCTGGGTGGACGTGCGGGACTCAGGCCCCACCTGCGCCTCTGGTATATCAAACATTTTAAAAGCTTCCCAAGGAGTTTACTGCCCAGGCCAAAGGAGAGCCTGTGCCGTAGCTTGGGGTGTCCTTGAATCAGCCAGAGGTTCCTCTGTGAGCCTCGCCCCTGCCAGTTGTCTAGTTTCTCCTGAGCAGTAAGGAGGGGACCTAGGTGAGATTGATGCTTGCTGTTTGGAAGGTTTGGGGTTTTGTGGGGGCGGTAATCGAACTCAGGACCTCACGTTTGCCAGGCAGGTGCTGCACCACTGAGCTACATCCCAGACTGCTGTTCGGGATGGGGAAATCACAGCTTGGTTTTCCTCCAGAACCACCTGCAGCTGGGCCCGCGGTAGGAGGGCCAGCCACCTCTCCGAGCCCTGGCACTCACGGTGCCGTGATGACCTCGTTTGTCACGGCCACTGTCCCGGGCTGTCTTCAGGATGTGCCTGTCTACTGGTCCAGATGCAGACGATACACAGCCCTCCCCTCAAGTCAGACATCCCCTGAGACAGCATAAACGAGAGGTCCCATCCAGGACACCGTAGACACCAGGGAAACAAAGAAAATAGGTACCGATGGTCAGATGACAAGTGCCATGAGCCAGTTTCATCCGAACAAGTGTTTGCTGCGTGCACAGGCTCGGTTCTAGGCATCAGGAGCTCGAGCGGTGAGCTGGACTGAAGATGAGTCCGTGCTCCTAGAGCTCAGAGTGGAGGGTGAGCTGACAGTGAAGCGATGAACAGGGAACAGTGGAGTCAGGGAGCTGAGGCAGGAGGATTGCTGCAAGTTTAAGGCCAGCCTGCACTATATAGTTAGTTTAGGGGCAGCCTGAACTATACAGCGAGACTGTTTCAAAAAGTCAAAAAAGAAAAGAAAAGAAAAAGCAGAAGAGGATTATTTTGGCTCACATTTCAATCCATGGTCAGCGGGTCCAGAGAAGACACAGTCGGCAGAGGGGCCTGGGAGGAAAGCTGCTCACATCATGGCAGCAGGAAGGAAGACAAGGAAGGGAGGAAGCAGGAAGAGAGATAAACCCTTCCAGGTCACGGCCATGGTGACCTTCCTGTCAGGCAGACCCCCCCCTCCTAACAGGAAGTCAGCCATAAACCCCACATCCCTGTCCCCTTCCAAAAGGCTGGCCTAGGAGTGCCTGGGACCCATGGGGACATTTAGGTATAAACCGGAGCAGACGACTTCGGTGTTCTGGGCCTGAGCCCTGGGGGGGGGGGGTGCTGTTCATTGAGCTGGGAAGAACTGGGAAGGACAGGTGAGGGGACAGACCAGGACTTTGTTTGACTTTGAGGTTCCAATTAGACAAACGGGTTGAGAAGTGGTGGTGTGTATGGGGGTTGAGGAACCGGTCTGGAGTTCGGGTCGGGGTAAGGGTTTGTGTTTTTAGGTGTCTGTTTCCCTGTGGGCTCACAGGCTCCTCAAGTGCTAGCTTTCGGGCTAACTTGATTTAGAGGGAAAACGAAAGCTATATAATAATATTTACCGAGGGCTTGCTGCTTGCCAAGTCACTCTGGGGCCGTTACTCCTGATTCTCACGTGAAGTGCTCAGAGAGTCTGAGTACCTCCTGCTAGGTTATACCTTGTGCTAGGTTGCACCGCTGGGAAGCCGCTGACCCAGGCTGACTGACTGCCAAACCACTCTAGCCTGCTGCCTGGTGTGTGACCCCATCTAGCCCAGGAGTGTGAGACCTGTGGGGCTTACCCCTCTGCCTCTGGAAGTTTGCCACAGGGTACCGCTTTCAAAAGGCTTCACCTCAGTTGGGAATGTGGTACAGTACTTGTCTAACATGTAAAAAAAAAACCTGGTTTCAGTCCCCACTACCATAAAAGAAACCTCACTCAAAGCCTTTGCCTTTTGGCCTCAATAGACAACTATAGCTGCACACTACATTGGAAGCTTAATATAGAAGAAAGGCCGGGCATGGTTGTGCACGCCTATAATACCAGCACTCAGGAGGCTGAGGCAAGGGATCATTGCAAGTTCAAGACCAGCCTGTGCTACAAAGGCAGCTCAAGGCCAGCCTGAACTGCATAGGAAGGGCCTAGTGTGGTGGTGCACGCCTGTAATCCCAGCACTTAGGAGGCTGAGGCAGGAAGATCACAGTGAGTTCAAGGCCAGCCTGGGATATATATAATGAATTTAAGGCCAGCCTGAACCATATAGTGAGACCCTGTCTTACAAAACACAAACAACATGGAAGAAATACATACACTCTTATCAGTCGGTAAATATCAACTATGACTTAAGGAGTTCAGCATGCTGGTTTTAGAGTTGAAAGACCAGGTCTAAACCCAGGTTCACCACTTATTGTGTGACTTTGGAAAAGTTACTTAACCTCCCTGGGACTCTTAGTGATACAGAGGTGACAGCCAGGTACGGTGGTGAATTCCTGCAACCCCAGGATTCTGGGAGACTGAGACAGGAGGATTGCAAGTTTGAGCCCAGCCTAGATGATTCAGTGACATAGCAAGACCCTGCCTCAAAACACGAAGGGGCGGGGACGTAGCTCAGTGTAAAAGCCCTGGGTTCAACCCCTAGTGCAACCGCAAGCAGAAACACCATAATGACACCCAGGATTTGGAGGCAGATTTATTTACGTTATCAGGCACTGACAAGGAATCAATTTCTGTAAAAATGTCAGGCCTCGAAGACTCAGAGGGAGGCTTTTATGCGGTTGCATAGGGGAAGCACAGAGGCAGAATACCTGGCTATCTTTGATTGGTTCTTGCAATGTGCATCACAGTGATCAGCTGTTTCTAGGAGACAGGAGCAACTGGATCTGAAACAGGAACTGTCGCCTGGGCAACCAACAGAAAATGAAGTATATTGGCTGCTGGGGCATTTTCTGTTCCACTAGGACTGCAGTATATATATAAATCCATATCAGATATAATTGTTGTGAAAATCAAATGAAGCAATCTATATAAGTTACTTAGACCAGAGCCTGACCCACAGAAAATGATCACTAAATATTAAGGATATTTGTGTGTGTGTCTATGTGTGGCTTTTGAGACAGGGTCTCACTGTGCTGTGCAGTTCAGGCTGGCCTTGAACTTACTGTGTAGCCCAGGCTGGTCTTGAACTCTCAACGACTCTCCTGCATCAGCCTCCCGAGTGCTGGGTTGACAGGTGTGTGCCACCGTGCCTGGCTCAAGGTTCATTTCTGTTGTAGCATGACCCATTCCTTCTTCCTTTTTACTGCTAGGTAATACTCCACTGTCTGTCGGTACCACCATTTATCTGTCCATCACTTACTGATGGAGCTCTGAATTCTTTCCACATTTCTTGGCTATTGTGAATAACGAGGCTACAGACATTTTCATATGCGTTTTTGCATAGACAAATGTCTCTAATTCCTTTGGGCACCAACCTAGAAATGGAAGTGCTGGCTCACAGGTTAGCACTATGTTTTACTTTTTTGGGAATTTCCGAAGTTTCGGTTTTTCACAGTGGCTGTACCACATTACCTTGTGGCTGCTCCAAGTGTGTGATGGTCCGGTTTTGTCACATGCCAACGCTTGCTATGAGTTGTCTCTCAGTACCGCCATCCTGCCTGGTGTGCAGTGTATCTTATTATGGGTTGTCCTGATGCCTGATGGATCAGTCATTCGTTTATCCCTTTGGCAAAATGTCTATTAGCATCCTTTGCCTATTTGTAACTAGGTTGGCTTTTGTTTGTTTTGGGTTTTGTGTGTGTGTGTGTATGCATGTGTGTGTTGTTGTTATTGTTTTTGAGACAGTTTCATTATGCAGTTCAGGTTGCTCTTGAACTCACTGTAGCCCAGGCTGGCCTCAGACTTGCAACGATCCTCCTGCCTCAGCTTCCTAAGGGCTGGCATTACAGGTGCGCACTCCTACGCCTGGTTCTGTCTTTTTTTTGCACATAGGTTTCCAGTTGTCCCAGCAACATTCATAGAAAAGACCATTCTCGCCCCATGGATTTGTCCTTATTGAAATGTGCTAGGGCTGGGGATATAGCTCAGTGGAATAAGCGCCTGCCTAGCACGCGCAGGGTCCTGAGTTTGATCCCCAGTACCGCCAAAAAAAAAAAAAAAAAAGAAATGTGCTGATTTATTTCTGGATCCCATGATCCTATCCTTTGGTCCACAGTAGCTTTCTTTGCAACTGGCTTTGACCTCAGCTTCAAACTATATCTCTTTTTATACTACAAAATTGCATTTTCAAGCACCTGAATCCCAGTGTGTCTTAAAAAAATTTTTTAAAATTTCTTCTAAATTCAGCACTAAGATGCTAAAGCCTTTGCTACATCAAAGCTTCAGTCGAGCAACTTTGACAGATTTACAAATCTGGCACAGGACACCATGTCTGTCAGAGAGGGTCACCATTGATTCACCCTCTGTGCTCTGTTAAGTGGTCACACTGACCCTGGACGCCTTCTCGCTATGCAGGTGTTTGAAGATGCTGTTATTTCTGCTCTCGCAGCTGCCAAGCCAGGCGCACCCCCTGTTATGTGTCTGTCTGCTGAAAGGGCTGTTTTGTTCTGAACCGCCCACTTTCCTTACTGTCTTGTTCTTCCACTTAAGCAAGTGTTGTGCTTTCAAAAAAGATCTGTGGTTCTCAAAAGAACACCTGTTTTGCCATTTAGTTCTGTTGGATTTTTGTTGAAAGGCCTGCTTTTCTTGTTGTTGGGTTTTTTTTTTTTTAGTCTGGGACATGTTATTTCTCTGGATATAAAGTGTGTTTTAATATAACACACCTTAGGCTTCTAATTGCTTTTAGGGTATTTTCTTTCTTTCCTTCCTTCCTTCCTTCCTTCCTTCCTTCCTTCCTTCCTTCCTTCTTTCTTTCTTGTTTTGAGGCAGGGTCTCCCCGGGTAATTCAGGCTGGTGTTGAACCCACTAAGTAGCCCAGGCTGGCGTCAGACTTGGCAATCCTCCTGCCTCAGCTACCCGAGTGGCTTTAAGATCTTAAGTGTGTCTCTGCAGTTCCACCCCACAGGACTCTCTCCTCCTGAGTTCTGGGAACTGTGGCTTTCTGGCTGTCCCCTGGGAAGCTTCCCCACACCTTCACCCATAGCCTCTGTGCCTCAGCCTCCCCGGAAGCAGCCTGATCTGGGTATTGCACTGTCTCCTCTTGGGCCCTACACGATCCAGTCATGCACAGGGAAATTCTTAGTATTAGGAAGAGGAAGAGAAACTAACATTTCTTGAACAATTTCTTCCAGGTACTCTCTGAAATCATTCTATAGGTTTCACTTAATTATCCTGACAGTCCTACAAGTTACAGCCATAGGCATTTTGGGAGAAGCACTTGGGTTTCAGCGAGGTCGAGTAACCTGCTTAGGGCCACTCAGCTTCTGAGTTGCAAGTTACGAGCATCTGATCCAGTTTCTGTACTTTTGCGCATTTGCCACACTGGAAGGAAATGGGTTTGATTTTCCTGACTGGTATCACTATCAGAAGGGGAAGTGTGCCTTGCTGATTTCCGGTCAATGGCAGAACAACATCTAAATTGCTTATCCTGCTGCTGTTGGTTTATCACTCACCCATTCATTTATTCAACTGACGTTTATTGAGCACCTGCTATGTGCTGGCTCTGATGAGATGCTGCAGACACAGAGGGCAGCAAGACCCACAGGCGGGGTGTGTTCAGAGGTTTGGAGGATAGCAAGGGGGCCAGTGTGGCTGGAGCCAATGGAGGAAAAAGCTGAAAGAGATATGGAGAGGTAGGCGGCGGGCAAATTACACAGGGCCGGGAGCCGCGCCAGGATTTCACTTCTCAGCAAGGGGCCCTGTGTGATCACCCAGCCAGAGGGACGGCGTTCACCTACTGCTTGGGAGCCTGGGGAAGCAACTAGAAGCCAGAGAGATGGGTCCTCAGCCCCGAGAACAGAGCTGCAACCTGCAATCGTGCCTGTGATCCTAATAGTTTGGGAGGCTGAGGCAGGAGGATCCTAAGTTTGAAATTTGTCTCAAAAAAAAAAAGCTGAGGATGTAGCCGAGTGCAAAGGCCCTGGATTCAGTGGCCAGTCCCAGGGGCTGGGGAGGGGACAGGTGCTCAGGGACACCTCCAGGGTGATGGGGTGGGTACAGACCTACGAGACTGACCCAGCTACCTGCTTTCAGCTCCCGCAGCTCCTGAGCTGTTTGGTTGCAGCATGGACTGACTTGGTATTTTCTAGTGCATCAGATTTCGTTTTTTTGTCATTTTGAGACAGGGTCTTGCTATGCAGATCAGGCTGGCCTTGAGCTCACTTTGTAGCAGGCTGGCCTCAAATTCACAGTGATCCTCCTGCTTCAGCCTCCCGAGTGCTGGGATTACAGGTGTGAGCCACCATACCTGGCCTAGATTTCTAACTTTAGATTATTCTAATGTTTTTTTTTTTTTTTTGCCACCTCTTTATCTCTCTTTTGTAACCAGGGTCTCTGGCAGGAGGGCAGAGACGCACTGGCTCACCTGGCCGTGTTTGTCTTTGGAAGAACCCAGGTGCTTCTGCGCTTGCTCTGGAATAACCGCGTGCTGTAGAAGGAAGAGCCCCGCCCAGTCCTGCTTCGCCTTCTGGAGGAACCTGCGTTCTGCTAGGATTCTGGCCTTCGCCTTTGCCTCTGCTTTCACCCCACCTCATGCTCTCTGCTGGTGTTTGGGGGACCCCAGCGTCCCTGGCCACTGTCTTTCAGTGGTTGTGATACCTCAAGGGGAAGCCCAAGGGTGACTGGGAGCTCAGGAGGACCCCAAGCTGTGGTGGCCGAGTGCTCTTGCCAACACACCCCAGGCACTCCCTTCCAGGCTCGGAGTAGAACTCCCATCCAGCGGCCACCAGGGCCCCTGTGCCATCCCGTTTCCATGCCATGCATCGCTCTCAGCCTGGGATCCCGCAGCAGTGAAGTTCCTCTCTCGGGCCTATGGCGCCGCCCCCACTCTGTGACCCCTACATCCCGTCCCCAACCACGCTGAGCTTGGCCACCGCCCAGGACATTTGCACGGCGCTGCCACTGACTCTTAGCTTTGCTCACTTCAGTACCGCAAAAAACAAAAACAACAACAAAAAAAACACTCCCAACAAACCTCTGGGCTGGGGATATAGCTCAGTGGAATAAGCGCTTGCCTAGCAAGCGCAGGGTCCTGAGTTCGATCCCCAGTACCGCAAAAAAAAAAAAAAAAAAAAAAACACTCCTAGCTTTGCCCCCTTCAAACACGGAGCACCGAGTCCTTCCGCTGACTTCTGGAGCACGAGGCTCGACTGAGGCACAAGCTCCGCACCAGCGGGAGCCGGGAGCTCCCCCCCCCCCGCTCGCACTGACTCCAGCGCGGATGGGTCAGCAGGCCGCGTGCTGGGTGAACGCATCGCTCATTCCCTCTCACTCCTATAAAAGATTCGGGCTCATAACCGCCCCCAGCCCCTGTTAAAAGAATTGCAAGTGTTAAGAATGTTGTTGTCAAAAAGTTCTCTGTGTGTGTGTGTGTGTGTGTGTGTGTGCGCGCACACACACACCTTGAGTTCTTCATAGGAAAACTGTTAAGTTAAAAAAGTGTTCTGTTAAAAAAAACATTTAAACATGGAATAAATGTTTTACTGAGCATGAAAGTTCTGTGCATGTTTTCTCTGTGAAGAAGCGATTCCCCTCACCCCTGTTCATCTAGGTTTATAATTTCTTAGGTACTGAGGGCTGGGGATATAGCTCAGTTGAATAAGCACTTGCCTGGCAAGTGCAAGGTCCTGAGTTCGATCCCCGGTACCACAAAAAAAAAAAAATTCCTAGGTACTGTGTCCCCAAGGACCCACCTCTTCTGCAGGGCCCACCTCCCCCCAGCACATGCTGCCATGAGCTCGTCGACAGACTTATCCTCTGAGGAATGTGGTGTCCCACAAACACAAAAGGAGCATGAAATGTGCACGGTGGTCCCTTGAATTTTTGCTTGGCATGGTGATTAGGCACTGTTCTAGGCGTTTTACAAACACTAATTCAGCTGAGTGTGGTGGTTCTCAAAGCCCCAGACTTCCCTTGTGTGCCCTGCAGTTCAAGAGTTCATCCGTCTTTCCCCTCTTTTGAAAAGTGCTGGTTTATTTACTCCTGATGGCAGGTTTTCACCACCCGGCCCCTGGGGTCCTGTGCTGTGCTGTCGCCAAGGTCGAAGGACGGTGTTCATGCTCTCCAGCGCCAAAGCCAAGTCCAGGGGAAGCGCGAAAGCTCAAAAGCTGGGAGGGTGGGTGAGATGCTGAGGACACCCAGGAACCCCCTTTAAGGTGGACACCATCTACTGGCAAAGATGAATGAATGCTTTTTCCCTCCACAAAGAATCCTTACTATATCTATGTATTTTTTGTGTTTTTTGAGACAGAGTCTTACTGTGCAGTTCAGGCTGGCCTTGAGCTCACTTTGTGGCCCAGGCTGGTCTTGAACTAGCAACAATCATCCTGCCTCAGCCTCCTAAGAGCTGGGATTACATACGGACACCACCATGCCTGGCTCCCTTACTATATTTAAATGCAGCTGAGCCTTCAGCGCTGCAACCACCACCCCCAGCCCCTGGATTTTCCTCTCTCTGGGAAGGCACCCGGCAGCAGGCAGACCACCTTCAGCTACAAGCGTGCCCGCCAGCGTGAAAGTCCAGCTAACCTTCAGGGCGAGAGAGGACCCTATAGCCTGTCTGGGTGACTCCCTGAGTAGAGATAAAGACTCACAGACTCTTCTGATTGAAGGAATTACCTTCCTTCTGTTCCTATTTCTTCGCTGGGTTTTATTTTTCCATGGTGAGGAGTTGAGCATCTTCGCTGGGAGACCTGGGCTGGGAACGAATGAGTTCTTACTGGCTGAAGCGTGAGCAGTTGTGTGTACACAGAACCTTCTTTTAAGTCATTATGTTCAATTTTTATTGTTACAAACGTAGAAAGTGCCTACTGCCAAAAATTGGAGTGGGCCAGGTGTGGTGGCGCATGCCTGTCATCCTAGCACTCGGGAGGCTGAGGCAGGAGGATTGTTGTGAGTTCCAGACCAGCCTGGGCTCCTGGGCTCCAAAGTGAGCTAAAGGCCAGCCTGAACTGTATAGCCAGACCTGTCTGAAAGACAAAAAAAAAAAAAAAAATTAGGGAGTGGCAGAGAAATATAAGGACAACAGAGAAAGCAGCAAATCCACCCAAGATAACTGAAGAAAACACGTGGGCCGCCTCCTTCCATTTCCTTTTCCCGGGCACTGTTCTTACTCAGGGTACTCTCGGCAGAGAAGCCTGCCGCAAATGCAGGTTTCGATGCCTGTGTTGCACAGGGTGGAGCCGGGAGGCCACTGAGCTGGGTGACCTGTTCCAGGCCACGCAGATTCTTAATGGTTTCTAAGCCCAGGGGCTCAGCAAGGGCTCTGCCGCTATGTTTTGTCCTGCTCAGTAAGTCCTAGAATGTAACATGGAGCCAGGCGTGGAGGCGCACACCTGTCACACCAGCACTTGAGAGGCTGAGGCAGGAGGATTCCCTCTGAGTGTGAAGCCAGGCTGGACTACTGTCTCAAAAAATGGGTAACCTTCAGCCCTGCCCCTTGCGCTGGGGGGCAGGGTACAGAAGGAGCAGTGCAGGTGTCACTGCAGTGAACACGCCTTCGTGGGGGGGCGGGTGTCATGCGTTGGTCAGGGGGCCCACTGTGTGCTCACTGGGACAGGCGTGGGGGGCCAGTCAGCCTGGCAGGATGCAGTGGAGTGAGACCTGGCAGGGTTGGGGCAGGAACTGTCTGAGCCCAGGAGCCCTAGGCTTCAAGGCACCCCATGATTGCCCTTCCAGGTGCTTTGCGAAAAGACTCAAAATTCTTGTTTTCTCCAAACTTTGGTTTAAAAACCAAATAGATAAAAGGAACAACTTGATCTGATATTGAGGTATGTATTATCCTGTCCATGAACCACAGACAGGACGGAAGTCTAACGTGTCTCCAGGACACCCTCCTCAAACAGTGCCCGCCACTCCCTAGATGCCTGGGAGATGGCTGTTTGCCTCAGACCAGCTTGCCAAGCTCGGGAGCTCGACAGACATTTGTTGAATGAATGACTGAGTGACCAGGTCTTCAATGCAGGCACCAGAAGCTCTAACCCAAGGCAGGAGCCCTTCAGCAGGACGGCTTTGAGAGGGCCACAGGTCCCCTGTGTTCGTTAGTGACAGTGCAGAGGACCGCACCATACCCTCCCGCAGGCCCAGGTGTGCCCGTGTGTGCTCCGGGCAGTGCAGGCTGTAAACTGGCTCCAGGTTTATCGCGTGGGCCTGGCTAAGCCCATGTATATAACTTCATGCGCGCAGGCGGCTGAGGATGGATGGACCGGCTTTGCTTGTTATCAGAGGCTGCGCCGAGCTCAGACAGACGAGCTGTGACACTGCAGGGCGAGGACACACGCCTCAAGCAATCCTGTGGGACTCCAGAGGAAAAGCCCTTCCCAGACTCGGCTACGGAGCAGGTGACTCGGCCATCCATAACCTCAGTCTGGCTGTTCTGTGCCTTCGTCCCTATGCTCTCTCCTCTCTGCCACAGCCTTGCCCGCCTTGGCCCTTGCCCGGTGCACGGGGCCGCAAGCCGCTCACCATTTTCCTCAGTGAATAAATACCGAGGTGCTGGCGCCTCGGGGCCCTCTGCTCCCCGAGAGCAACTGGTGGTCCCAGGTCCCTGCCGTGGCCCCCCTGCTTCTGTCTCTTGCTCTTTCGCTTCTTCCCGGGCAGGAGACTGGAGCCCACTGCCAGGGTCTCCAATGCGACGGGGCTCCTTGGCTTCTTAGGCGGCCCCTCCCTGGTCGCACACCCAGGAGGAGGGCACTGTGGCCAGGTCTCCTGCTGGAGGCTCTGACCTCGCCCCTGGTGAGACGTCCCCAGCCGCAGACCCTGGAGTCCTAGGGTCCTGGGAGGACTGAAGGAAAGAGGAAGAAGAAGGCAAGGAAACCCTCTTTTGCTGGCATCTCCTCTGAGCGGGAACCTCGCCCTGTCCAGCCAGGTCCCGTCCCTGGCTTCTTGCCTGGGCGCCCACACCTGCCCCTGGTACGGCTGGTCAGGCTTTCTCGCTGTGTAGTTGAGGCTGGCCTTGAACTCCCTGGGTAGCCCAGGCTGGCCCTGAACTGAAGATCCTCCTGCCTCAGCCTCCCAGGCGCTGACAGCACAGGTGTGCACCACTATACCCGGAATTGCTTCAGTTACTGTTTCACTTTGCCTTTGGGGTGCTGGGGCTGGAACCCAGGTCCTCGTGCACACAGGCAGTCTTCGTCGCTCTCAGCTGCACCCCAGCCCTCTGCTCGGTTTTCTACCTATGAACACACGGAGCTCTGCCGTGTGTGTCACACAGGCATCAGTGGAATTGTTTTGAGTTGGCTCCAGGCTGGGCTGAGCCTCACGTTGTGACCTTGGATTCACCCCTGTGACCTTGGAAGCCTCGAGGCTGCTTTTGGAAAACAACAGCGGCAGCAACAGCAGCTCTTCATGGTCCTGCGCGCACATTCAACACGCATGTTTTGAGCACTTACTATGCTCCAGGGTCTGTTCTAGGTGCTCCCGCACCCCAGCGCTCCCAGCCTACACCTGGCTCGCAGTGGGTCAGCTGGACTTGGAGCAGAGCCCAGGGACAGCAACGGAGGGGCTGGGGCAGGGCAGGGCAGGGCAGAGCATCCAGGGGGCTTCCGGGAAGAGGTGGTCTGTAGCCCGCTCTGTGGAGCTCCCAGGACGAGGACAAGGACTTGCCTCATCCTTGCAACTCGGGCTGCCTGGCCCAGCGCAAGTCCTCCCTGCGGCGCACTGCCCCCGCCCCCGGCGCAGCTTTCAGATGAGCGAGCACCCACTCCGCTTGCTCACCAGGGACGACTTCCGCCTGCGCGCCCTGAGCTCAAGTTGGCCGGGGCGCCCCAGGGATGGGGGAACCTACGCAGGGCAGTGCTGCCGCTCCCTTCCTCGCACAACTTCCCCCAACACCTGCTTCTTAAAGAATCACATGCAAGTAAATAACCACGCTCCCAAAAAACTAAAATGTTGACGCACTCTCGGAGGCTGAGGCAGAAAGATGGCCAAGTTCGAGTCCGCCCTGGGTGCCCTGCTGAGGGCCTATAATCCCAGCCAACTCGGGAGGCTGTTTGAGGCCAGTTGGGAAACATAGAGACCCTGTCTCTTAAAAAAAAAAAAAAAAAGAAAAGAGAAGTTAGGGACAGCCTTTGAATACAGCTTGGGGAATCCCATGAGTGTTAGAACCGTCTCTACCCCAGGAACGCAAGGTACGGTGTCCAGTGTGTTTCTTGGGCACAAGCCCTCAGCAGGCTGCGGTGTGCACTCGCAGATGGGATGTCTTTTAAAATGTGTCCACCAGAGGGCGACACGGGCCCTGCTCATGGCAGGCCAGCTCCTCCTAGAGGAGGCGGAGCATGGCGCCATCCACCCCACCTCACCACCACCCCCCCCCCCCGTTGCCGGCTTCCCCAGCCCCAGCGGGGAGAGAAAGGAGTGGCTGAGCGATGACAGTGACCAGGCTGTGACAGCTCAACCGGACACTTGCCTTGCTCCTGTTCTGTCTGCTCTCTATCCTGTGCTTCTACCTCCAGCTCCTGCCCTGGTGTCCTGGCTTCTGATACCCTGTTCCCAGCAGAGCCACCTTGCCCCAGGGCCTTTGCACATGCAATTCCCTGGGTTCTAGGCCTGGTTCTGTCACTGCCTGGCTTTGTGACAGTTTTTCAGATAGGGAGCAGAGGAGGTGACCTGTTGGGGTGGTTGGTGCTGGGCTGCTGGGTCACAGGCATGTACCACCATGCCTGGCCCAGTTACTTGTTTCTCAATAACCAAAACAGGGTGTGGTTGAGGGCCAGGAATCCCAGGGGCTGGGAGGCTGAGAAAGAAAGGTCAGTTTGAGACCAGACTTGGTGACTTAGGGGCACCCTGGAGTGGGAGTTAATGAGGACCAGTGGTGACAATGAGTCAGGGTCCCCAGAAGTGGCCTCCATCCCACCCCCAGGCACCTTCCTAGCCCTCTGTCCTCACAGACCGGTAGAACAGGTTCCTCCTCCTGACTGCCCCCAGCCCCGCACACTGGCACCTGCTGTGGGACTCCAGCTGTCACCCACCCCAGACCCACCCTTCATTCTCCAGGAGGACAGGACACCAAGGTCTTCTGTGTCCTGGGCCCAAGGTCTTCTGCCCAGAAGTCGACTTGGGAGGGGACAGGGTGCAGGACTCTGTGACACTCGGTTACCCCAGGGTGGTCCATCCAATTTGCATATATGTCTGGTGTTCAATTAGGGTTTAAATGCCAGGTGTGCTGGCACATGCCTGTAATCCCAGCACTTGGGAGGATGAAGTAGGAGGATTGTTGAGAGTTTGAGACCAGCCTGAGCTACAAAGTGAGCTCAAGGCCAGCCTGATCTGCATAGCAAGACCCTGTCTCAAAAAGACAAAAAAAAAAAAAAAAAAAAAAAATCAGGGTTTAAGACATGCAGCTCCCGTGTGTTCTTTTATTTATTTTTTCTATTTTTAATTTTTTTTTTGTCCTTTTGAGACAGGGTCTCACTGTACAGTTTGGGCTGGCATTGAGCTCACTTTGTAGCCCAGGCTGGTCTCAAACTCAAAATGATCCTCCTGCCTCAGCCTCCCAAGTACTGGGATTAGAGGCATTCACCACCATGTCGGGCTGTCCTTTTAAAAGATAAATTCATTTAAGTAAAAAGAAAAAGTCTCAGTATTTCTGGGAAGGGGATAGTGTCCAATTGCATTGCTTTCATCCTGCGAGCAGCCTTGTAAGGTGGTTATTACCAGCTGTGGAAACCGAGGCACCAGAGGATGAGCAACTTCCTGAGTTTCCCCCAGTGAGGGACAGGGTGGCGACTCAGACCCGGGCTGATGGCTACACTGTGCTACGTGCTTCATGGGTTAATTGAATCCTCACAACGACCCCGTGGGATGGGTAGTGTCCCAGTGCGCCCTTCCATGTGTGGAGGCTGAGTCCTAGGAAACGGGGGTGTGGAACCAGGGCAGGAACTCGTGTCCAGGTGAGTAGCCTAGGGGCTGAGATGAAAAGGGGAAGCAGTGCTGGGCCTGGGTAAGCTGCAAGCTGCCTGCAACTGGGGCCTCAATTTCAGATTTCTAAAGAGAAGATGGTCTAGCACCAGCACAGTCACTGGGGGAGCAGAACCCGGCGGATCTGAAAGACGAGGTGGAGTCTCCTGTGGTGGGCCCTACTCACTCCTCACAGGCGGTGGGACCCCCGGCCAGGGGTTCTGCTCACCAGAGCACAGCTATTGTTCCGACCTCCCAGCTGTGTGGGGACTGGGGCAGGGCGGGCCTGGCGACGTGGGGCACAGGAGGAAGCTCCTTACAGCTCCGGAGAGCGCGTGCAGCGTGGCGAGCCTCTGTATCCCCCACTGCACCACGAGGAGGGCCAGGCGCTCGGCAGCCTCAGCCGCGATAACCCTGCCGCGGGGCTTTGCGTGTATTTGATCCATTTCGTTCACACCGAGCCCAGCGAGCCTTCAGGAGGAGAAACTGAGGCAGGGGCTTGCAGAAGCATGACCTACCTGGCTGCCGTCGGCACCTGTGCGCGTCTCTGGCACTTTGCTACCGGGCCCCGCCCACCTTCCGGCCCATGTCCCCCCCCCTTGGTCCCCGAGCGGTCAGGAAACTCGTCTGTGACCGTAGCAATAGGTGTGAGCAGGCAGACGCAGGTAAGGACCCTGGGACATCGGAACTCGAAACTGGGATGGCTCGTGCTCGGGGACGCTTGCCTTTGTCCTGTCTGCAGCTCTCCTGGTTCCACAAGGGGCCAGGAGGGTGGCTTGCAGTATAAACCATGTCCACCAGGTGGCGCCAGGGCTCCCTTCTGGGGGCCTCTGTGCCAGCCTGTTGCCTTCTCTTTTCTGCAGGGAATTGAACTTGCCTTGCGGACTCCACAGGCCCTGGCAGGAGCTATTCAGCCCCCTGCTTGAACACCTCGGGTGATGAGCAGCTCATCACCTCCAGAAAGCTCTATAGGGCGCAGGGGTGCGGTGAAAGCCGCCTGTCTAACCAGAGTGTCACTTTTTCTCTTCCCACCCGCAGGCCACTGGTTCCTGAAAGCCCTATCTTCCCAGTCTGTTTGCTGGGAAAGCTTATCTTCTTTTGTTATCATGTTATTCTCAAGCTGTTTATGTAATAGCTGAGCAGGAAGCCAGGTACAGCGGCACACGCCTGTAATTCCAGCTACTCAGGAGACTGAGGCAGGCGGGTTTCACATTCAAGGTCAGTCTGGGCAACTTAGCAAGGCCCTGTTTCAGAATAAACTAGAAAGTCCAGGAGCTGCAGCTCAGCACGGAGGCCCTGGTTAGGGATGGAGCGGACCAAGCTGCTGCATCACCGTTCAGCGGCTAGGAAGCTGGGCCTCGGTTTCCACTCCTGTAAGGTAAATGACTGCACACCACTTCCTGACTGCCACAAAGCCAGAGAGTGCAATAATGTACTCATGAATCTTTTCTTTGTGTGTGTGTGTGTGTGTGTGTGTGTGTGTGTCTTTTTGAGACAGGGTCTCACTATGCAGTTCAGACTGGCCTTGAACTCACTATGTAGCCCAGGCTGGTCTTGAATTTGCAACAGTCCTCCTGCCTCAGCTTCCCTAGTGCTGGGATTATAGGCATGCGCCACCCAGCCCGGTTTAACACTTATTGAGCACCTGCCCGGCACCAGGCACCATTTGGGAAAGTGGGAACACAGGAGGCAAATGCCGAATGGGTGTTGGGGGGGAGGGACTGTGGGAGGCATGGGAACGAGCCCACAGCCAAGCTGAGGGGCGCCTGGGCATGGTCATCCTTGCCTGGTGGCCTCTCTGTCCCCTTTCGGCTCAGCTGTGGCCCCCGAAGGGAGATGGCCATGGTTGGTCTGCTTTCAGGGGCCATTACTGTGGTCCTAATGAACACCGTGGAATCAGAAACCTGCAAGGCCACCTGGGTCACAGCTGTCCCGCTTCCCTTTCCCCCGGGGGACCAGGTGCCGAGACTTCTGGAGACATCTAGCCCGCCCCCCCAGTTCTCTGGGCCTGCACCTCTAGAAGCAGCATGTGTTGTGCAGGAAACCCCAGGGAGCCAGGGCAGCTCTTGCACACCCAGAGGCCATGGGCAGGAGGGAATTTTCCCACCCAGGCTCGTCTTCCTCACTGGGGACAGTGTCAGAGCTCAGGGGGCAGCGACTGCCCTGGCAGGGCGGCGACAGTGACTGACCAAGCTGGGCTGGAGGATCACAGAGGTCAAGGTGCCTGAGGGTCCGGGATGCTGGCTGGCAGCCAGGCCTCCTCCCAACTCGGGGACAGACCTTGGCTCCTCCAAAGGGCTCTGCGATAAAGCAGGCACGGCTTTCCAGGCTGAGCCGAGAGTGTCACCCTTGGTTCCGGCCCTTCAGGCGCCTCTGTGTTGCGGCTCGGTGCTCCCGTAGATCAGCCCGGGGGAGGCTTTCTGTTTGGTAGTGATGTCCCTGGGGGGGTATTGTCCTAAGTAGCACATCCTCCAAGAATGCCTTGGACCTCCAGGGACAGCGACGAGGCAGTGGCAGCATGGTGTCGGCCCTGCAGCCTTCTTGCCCGCCCCGGGGTGCCAGGATTTGGCCAATGGGAGCCAAGCCTGTCCTGCATCCTTCTCTTGCCTTTGACAGAAGGGGAGGGGCCTGCATTTCAGGGGAACCAATAGGAGCAGCCCAATCTGTGACCATAGCAACCAGTCCAGAGTAGACACAAACACACAGTCTTTCCCTGGAAATTTCTCAACAGGAGCCATCTGGGAGCTCACCCTCCAGAGCAGAGGGCCAGGAAGGGGAGGGGACACTCATAGGATGTGGACTCAAAGCTCTGTGGAACATGCCTTGATCATCCCGGTCGATGCCTTCCTAGCAAACCTCTGTTTGCTTCTGCTGGTTAGCGTTGGGACCTCTGTCCTAGACGTTAGCAAAGCTCTGTTCCTTGAAAAGTAGCTACAACTTTTGGTCAAAAGATTGTTTGGCACCCTTCATGACACCTCCTAGGCCTGCTACTTCTTTCTGCCCCTGGAGCTCAGTTTCTATGACCTGGGGTTCTCAAGAAGAGAGGGGGCCCCTCTGGGATGAATCAGGAGGAGCCCCTGCTCAGGAGATGTGACTGCGGGGGTCAGGTATGCCAGTAATAACCAGCTCCTTCTGGACAGGAGTCAAAGGCTTAGTGGTTCAAATCTGGTTCTGATAGTTCTTCACATCCATAGATCATGTTTATGAGCACTGAGCTGTGGTACATGCCTGTAATCCCAGCACTTGGGAGGCTGAGGCAGGAGAATCCCTGAGAGTTCGAGGCCAGCTGGGCCACAGAGTGAGTTCAAGACTAGCCTGAACTGCACAGTGAGACCCTGTCTCAAAAAGACCAAAAAAAAAAAAAAAAAGAGTTTATAACCATCTACGTAATGTACTATCCTAATAAAATGAAAGGCAAAACCCACATGATCATCTCAACAGACTCAGAAAAAGCACTATGTAGCCCAGGCTGGCCTCACAATTACGGTGAGGCCTGTCTTGGCCTCCCCAGTGCCGGTATCACAGGTGTGTGCCACTACAGCCAGCCATTTATGATAAGAATATTCAACATCAAGACCAGGAGAGAATGCCCTTGAGCCCTCAAGGGCATCTCAGGAATTCTCACAGCTGAATTCCCTCCCACTGAAGGAGAAAAGACCAGATGTTTTCCACAAATACCTGGAGGATGCAGCCAGGACAAAAGGCAAACTGTCTCTGTTCACAGAAGATGTGATAGCATGTTAAAAAAAAAAAAAAAGTCTTGAAAGTCTACACACAAAAGTAGGGGCAGAGGCTGGGGATATAGCTCAGCGGCACAGTGCCTGGTAAGTGCAAGGTCCTGAGTTCAATTCCCAGTACCAAAAAAAAGCCCACACAAAATAGAGCCAAAAATAAGATCAGTATGTTTGCAGGACACAAACTGAATGTATGAAAATCAATTTTATGAGGTATGATCGAAAAATACAGTAAACGTTTAAATTTTTAAAATATTACAGTAAAAGACACTGCCGGAGACACTCTCCTCAAAATCTCTCCTTTGCTTTGAATACACTTACCCATTGTTTTTGTCAATTCCGAAGCAGGTCGGTGTCTTTTGTGCATTTAGTTCTGCTGTTGGGGCTGCCTCAGTGTCCTGAGTGATTGAAAACATTCATCCTGTGTGGGCATTTTGACGTGGTGGGGGAGCCATAAGTTGTGTGGTGACAGATGTGGTGACTAAGGCACTTGTTTTACGAGCCTGCCTTTCATTGGATGGGACCGGCCACAGGTCTCCGCTGTGCTTGTGATCACATCTCAGACAGACACTCCCGAAGGAGCACTTCCAGAACTGCTGCAGGAAGTAGCAAGAATGATGGGATAAGTGTGCTCAGAGCAAGAGGGAATATTGTGAGGGGGTCAAGGCTAGTGTATCTTTTACTGTAATAAATTTTAAAACGTTAAGCCATCATATATTTTGATCACTCCTTGTATTTTTATACACCAATAATATGCAATCTGAAAATGAAATAAAAAGAACTCTATAATAGCATCAAAGAGAATAAAATACTTAAGAGTAAACTTAAAATACAAGACATATGATTTGAAGAATTGCAAATGATTGTTGAAAGAAATTAAAGAGTAACTAAACAAATGGATAGATGTCTTGCGTTTTTGGATTGGGAGACAATGTAATGAAGATAGCAACACTCCCTAAATTGATCTAAATTTTTAGTGCAATTCCCATCAAAATCCCGATTTTTTTCAGATATAGAGAAGCTGATTCTAATATTCTTATAGAGTTGTTAGTAACTTCCAATGGCTAAAATATCTCGAAAAACACTGGAATTCCTGATTTCAAAACTTCCTCCAAACTACACTAATTAAAGCAGGATGGTATGACAATAAGGGTATAGATTAATGGAATAGAATCAAGAGATCTGAAATAAACACAAACGGCCACTTGGCATTTTTAACAAGCAACTGATTTTTAAGAAGAGTGCACCATCGAACAAGGAAAGCAGAGTTTCTTCAACAAATGGTATTGGGACAATTTGTTATCCACATGCAGAAGAGAGAAGCTATACCCTTACTCACACCATGTACAGAAATCAACTTAAAATATATCAAAGACATAAATGTAAAAGCTAAAACTATAAAATTCCTAGAAGAAAATATAAGAATAAATCTTTATGACCTTGGGTCATTTCTAAATATAACACCAAAGCGCTCACATGTGCGCACACACACACACACACACACACACACACACAAAACAAAACTCCTCTAAACATCAAAATTAAAAATGCTTATGCTCTTTTACTCTAAAATCAGGAAGAAGACAAGGATTTCCATTATTACCACTCCTATTTAAAATAGTTCTGGAAACATTAGCCAGAGCAATTAGACAAGAACAAGAAATAAAAGGAATAAAGATAGGACAGGAAGAAGTTAAATTATCATTATGTGCAGATGACATGATACTCTACATAGAAGACCCAAAAATTCTGCCAAAAAACTTATAGATTTAATATCCAAATTCAATAGTGTAGCAGGATACAAAGGCAACATCCAAAAACGAATAGCATTCCTATACACAGGCAACAAACTCACAGAGAAAGAAATTAGGGCAAGCATACCCTTCAGAATAGCATCCAAAAAAATGAAATACGAATGAATCTAACAAAAGATGTAAAAGATCTGTACAGTGAAAAATTACAGTACCCTAAAAAAAGAAATTGAAGAGGATATCAGGAAATGGAAAGCTATTCCTTGCTCATGGGTAGGAAGAACCAACATAGTATCAATGGCCATACTCCCAAAACTGTTACATAGATTTAAAGTAATCCTAGTCAAAATATCATTAGCATGACTCACAGATCTAGAGAAAACATTCCTAAAATTCATTTGGAACCTGAAGAAACCTAAAGTAGTAAAAGCAATTCTGGGCAACAAAGGCAAGTCAGGGGGATCACAATCCCAGACCTGAAATTACACTACAAAGCTACTGTGATAAAATCAGCACGATATTGGCAAAACAAAACAAAATAAACCAGGCCTGAGGATCAGTTCAACAGAATAGAAGATGCAGACATAACCCCAAGCACACTCAGTCGCCTTATCTTTTTTTTTTTTTTGGCCCTTTTGAGACAAGGGCTGGCTATATACCTTGTAGCCCATGCTGGCCTTGAACTCACAACGCTCCTCCTGCCTCAGCCTTCTGAGTGCTGGTATTACAGGTGTGTACCAGCAGTCACCTTCTCTTTAACAAAGGGGCCAAGCATGTTCCCTGGAAGAAAGATAGCCTCTTTAATCAACTGTGCTGGAAAAACTGACTTTCCATATGCTGAAGACTAAATGAATTAAACTAAAGTCAAAATGGTTCAAAGATCTAAATATTAGAGCAGAAACACTAAATTTACTGGAAGGGAAAATAGGTAGAAATCGCAAAGACATAGGTATAGGCACAGACTTCATGAACAAAACCCAGACTTCAAGGGAAATATTACAAAGAATCAGAAAGTGGGATGTCACCTTACTAAACAGCGTTTGCACAAACAAATAAATCACCAAGAGAGTGAAAGGACAACCCACAGAGTGGGAAAAAATTATAGCCAGTTGTCCCTCAGACACAGGACTCATATCTAGAATATATAAAGAATTGAAAAAAAATCAGAACTCCCAAATTCAAATACCCAAATCAAAAATGGAATCTCAGATCAATACACACTTCTCAGGTGAAGAAATCCAAACGGCAAATAAATACATGAAAAAATGTCCATCATTGGTCATTTCAGAGATGCAGATTAAAACAACACTGAGGTTCCATCTCACCCAGAAAAGAATGGCTATCATAAAAAAAAAAAAATCAGGTGATTGTCTATAGATTAGTTGTGATTGTACTATTTTCTATGATAATGGGTGTCTGTTTGTCAATATGTTTTTGTACTTTTATGTTTCTAAAATTAAAAAAAAAAAAAAATCAGGTGATAATGAATGCTTGGTAGGCCTGTGGGGAAAAGGGAACCTTCTGCACTGTTGCTGGGAGGATAGACCAGTGCAGCCGCTGTGGAAATCAGTAAGGTGATTCCTCAAAAAGCTAGGAGTAGAGGTCCCATTTGACCCAGCTATTCCCCTTCTGGGTATCTTCCTAGAAGAATTAAAAACGTCATACCACAGTGATATATGTGCACCCACGTTTATAGCAGCACAATTTGTTATAGCTAAATCTTGGAAACAACCCAAGTGCCCATCAACCAAGGAATGGGTAAAAAAGATGTGGTTTTTTTTTTTTTAATATATGTAATGGAGTACTACTCAGCCATAAAGAAGAATAAACTGGAGACATTCATAGGGAAATGGATTCACTCCCCAACCTGAGACCACACTCCTGAGTGAAATACATCAGACCCAAATGTGTAAACATCATATTGCCTCACTAGTATGAGACACTGAACGAGTAAATGAGACCCAAATGTACACTAGATACTATGAATTTAGAAGGAACTGTTCAAAAGAAAAGACAAACTGAGATGCAGGAAAGGAAGAAAGGGTGAAAATATATTTATACACAAGATAGTTAAGATAGTTATACAGCTAGTTTCTCTTAGTTCATTGAAAAGAAGGGTTTGGACAAGATATCATGCCTATATCTGGTGCTCTGAATAACTACTACCAAGACAATAATATGCAATGTATTAATTATGGTAACTCTCCTAATCTGATTTTTTTTTTGAAACAGGGTCTCACTGTGCAGTTCAGGCTGCCCTTGAGTTCACTTTGTAGCCCAGGCTGGTCTCGAACTTGCAATGATCTTCCTGCCTCAGCCTCCCGAGTACTGGAATTATAGACATGAGCCACAACGGCTGGCTAACCTGCTTTTAAACTCTTTGTTATTATTATTTTTATTTTTTTCACTTTAAAATAAAAAAACAAAAATAAAACCCAAATAACAAAAAGGCTTGTGTTTCAAAGGACACATGAAGGTGAAGAGATTTCTTTCTTTTTCTTTCTTTCTTTTTTCCCTTTCCTTTCATCTTTCCCTCTCTTCCTCTTCTAACATCCCTCTTTCCCTCCCATTCTTCCTTCTTTCCTTTCTTTTCTTCTTGTGTTGTTCAAATTGTTCTTGACCATGTGTGCTCAGCTGATCCTCCTGCCTCAGCCTCCCCAGTAGCTGGGACCACTACTGTGCTGCACCATGTCTGGGTCTATTTTTTTTTTTTGGTCATCTTTTTGAGACAGGGTCTTGCTGTGCAGTTCAGGCTTGAGTTCGCTTTGTAGCCCAGGCTGGGCTCGAACTCACAACGATCCTCCCACTTCAGCCTCCCCCATGCCGGGATGACAGGTGTATGCCACCATGCCCAGCTTGGCTCTGTGTTTTTGTGTTTAGAAACTTGTCCAAAATATAATTTTCAAATAAAGTGCTAATTGAACATTAAAAAAAGAGTGAAAGAATGTATCTTCAGCTCATATATCTGAGTAAGACACTCATCCAGGATATATAGAAAACTCTTACAGTCAGGCATGGCTGTGCATGCCTCAACCTCAGTCTTGTAGGAGGCTGAGGCAGGAAGATCATAAGTCTAGCCCAGCCTGGGCAACTTAGAAACTTAGCAAGATCCTGTTAAAAAATATTTTTAAAATAAAGTACTGAGAATTGAGCACAGTGTGCCCTGTTCAACTCTCAGGACTGGAAAAGAAATTCTTTCAATTTAGTCAATAACCCAAATTTAAGAATGTAGAAAGGGTACGAATAGACATTTCTCTAAAGGATATATATAAACAGCCAATAAGCACATGGAAAGCAGTAACATCACTAAACATTAAGGAATGTAGGCTGAACCCAATGAACCTCACACACACTGCGATGGTCTTAATAGAAAGATGGACAATATTAAGTGTGGGAAACGATGTGGAGAAATCGGAGTCCTCATTCACATTGTTGGTGGGAGGACAAAACAGTGACCCGGCTGGGAAAACAGTTAACATTTTCTCCAAAAGTTACCATATCACCCAGAAATCTCACTTTAGGTAGAAACCCAAAAGAACCAAAAATATATGTTGACACACAAAAAATGTGGACATAAATGTTCACTGTGGCAACCTTTGTGATGGCCAAAAGGGAAAATGACCTGAGCACCCGTACACTGCTGAGCGGGTGGTGACAGTACTCTGTAGGTGGATAGTGGTGACCAGTGCACAACTCTGAATAGAAAGAAGGAAAGAAAGAGAGAGAGGGAGAGGGAGGAAGGAAGGAAGGAAGGAAGGAAGGAAGGAAGGAAGGAAGGAAGGAAGGAGACACTGAATTGTACATGTATTTATTTGTCTTTGTGGTGCTGCGGGTGGAACCTAGAGCCTGTGTGTGCTAGACAAGTGCTCTACCTCTGAGCCATACCAAGTTGATTAGTAGATTTTAGGTGTCCATAATAATTGTGTTCACTACAGGGGGTTTTGTTGTACACTATTTTGTGTGTGTCTTTTTGAGACAGGGTCTCACTATGCGGTTCAGGCTGGCCTTGAGCTCACTTTGTAGTCCAGACTGTTCTTGAACTCAAAATGATCCTCCTGCCTCAGCCTCCTGAGTGCTGGGATTACAGGCGTGCACCACCACGCCTGGCCCTTGCTGTACACTTTTAGAAAGTGAACTTTATGGCATGTGAATTGGACCTCAATAAAAGTGTTAAGAAATCATCTCTGAGCAAACAGCTGTGTGTGGAGTAACGGCAACCCTAAAGGGGGTATCGCTTCTGCAGACCTTCCTAGCCTGGGAAGGATGAGGTACAACATCAGGATGGAGAACCCAGGCTTGAATCTTGACAGCTGTTGGTTCAAATCCTGCCTCTATCTCTTACAAGTCGGAAAAGTGACTTGACTTCCCTGAGGCGCTCATCTGTAAAATGAACATAATTCCTATTTTCATACGGCTCTGAGAATGAGCAGCTTGGTGGCTTAGAGTGTTCAATCCATGGTAGGTATTTTAAGGATTATTTTCTCCAGGATACAAAGGAAAGGGGCTGGGCAGGTGGTGTAGCTCAGGGCATAAGCACCTGCCTGGCAAGCATGAGGTCATAACTTTGATTCCTGGTACTAAAAAAAAAAAGGAAAGCGGTCGCTGGAAGGTGACTTTGGCCTTGGACAAAGGGTAGAAAGGATTTTCCCAGCTTAAATAAGGAGACAAATGGATTTTAGGCTCCAGTGTTTGTGGGAGGGACGTGGGGGACCCTCTGCCAGCATGTGGTGGCAGAAAGGCCAGATTTTCAGCCTCCGGAGCCACCAGCCGGGAACGGGGCTCCTGCCCGGGAGGGGGTGGGTCAGGTAACAGGCTCTCATGTCCCGCCGCCCCAGCTTCTTTCCTTTCCACCTGGGAAGGAGCCGGCCCCTCTGCGGTCTCAGAGTGGCCCCCAAGGCAGGCTGTGTTCAATAAACAGCGGCTGTCTGGCGCCTGTCCAGGGTGCGGCGGAGGCCGAGTGTTTTCTTCTCATCTATATTGGATTCTGGGGAACCACGAATGGTGTTTAGTCCATCCTTTGTGCTTCTGTGTACTCCCCAAGCTGTCTACAGGGAAGAGGATCCGATTTAAACGCTGCACGTGACTAAGGACCTTGCCCTCTCCTATCTGTCCTGACTCAGTGGAGATAAGAATGTTTGTTGGGAGCTGAGATCAGCCAGGGTTCAGTTTCGGGACACAGAAATCGCGTCAGCCAGTTCTAGCAGGAAGGGGTCGAGAGCTGGCCAAGTGTTTGGGAGCGTTGGTGGGTGGATTCAGGAGGAGCCCCGGGGATGAACGGGGACTCCTTGGCCACAGCTGTGGTGCAGACAGCAAGGCGCCACCGTGGCCCAGAGGGGCAGCCAGCATGCTGGGACCTCGCTGGGAACACGCAGCTGCTCCTGGGGTCCCGGCTCAGCTCTGCCTCCCCCTCCTGGCCAGAGCGCTTCCCTGTTGGATCCTAAGTCACAGCTGAAATTCTAGCTGCAAAGGAGTCTGGGAAATGTACTTTGCAGCTTCCCAGCCTCTGAGGTAGAGGAAATATCCTCTCGATGGACGATGAGAGGGATATGAAGAGCACCAGCCCACACGGACTAGCCTCCTCACGTCAAGATCTGAGCATTTAATTTAGTCTGATTCTTGAGGTAACTCCCAAGACCTTTACTTTTGTCTGTATAAAAACTGCAGTTTAAGCCAGATGTGGTAGTGTCGATCTGTAATCCCAGCTGTTTGGGAGGCTGAGGCAGGAGGATCACCTCAAGTTTGAGGTCAGCCTGGACTCCATACAGCAGTAAGTTCGTGAAACAAACCTACAAGCCAAGAAGCATGTGAGAAGATGCTTCATTTCAGAATAATTAAATAAGGCAAATTAAGTGGCTCTCAGACACAATTACAAGACTCAGCTGTGTCCACAGTGGTGTGAATGTGAAAACCACAGCTGCAGATGGAAAGAGGTGCAAATATTTGTTTGTTTGTTTGTTTACAGAGTCTCACTCTGTACTTCAGGCTGGCCTTGAACTCATGGCAATCTTCCTGCCTCAGCCTCCTGAGGACTTGGATTATAGGTATACACCACCACATCCAGCTAAGAGGTGCAAATTTTTAGAAAAGAGTTTGCCAGACAATTGTGAAATATAACTTTTTAAATATTTTATTTTATTTTATTTATTTCTCAGCACTGGGGATTGAACCCAGGGCCTCCCACATGCTAGGCAAGGGCTTCACCATTGAACTCGTCCCGATCCTGGAAGGGCGTGATAAATGCACCTTCATTGAGACCCAGCCATTCTATTTCTGGGAACACACCATTCAGAGTTGTTCTCACACACGTGCAGAAATAGAATTATAGAGATGTTCCCCAAGGGCCGGGGATATAGCTCTGCAGCACAAGCGCCTGCCTGGTAAGCATAAGGGCCTGAGTTCGATTCCCAGAACAACAAAAAAAATTGGCGTTCTCCAAAGCAAAGAATGTCACACACAGAAGGTGGGGAAATTCAAAGCCAGCGTTGGGGCTGGGGGAAGTAAAGGCCATAGCCACTGTACTGGGGCTATAAAGAGAGACCACCATGGGACTGCAAGAAGGAGACACAGCTGCCCCTGCAGGCGCCGGCTTGGGGTCGTGGGGTCATTCGCCAAATGTGAGGGACCCTGTCTGTGAATGTCTGGAGTTGCGAAAACCATCATCCAGAGGCTGTGTCACTTTTACCTGGAAGATGATTTCCATAAAATACCCAGAGGAATTAGCCCAGGAGCCTCAGGACAGCCCTAGTTTACCGCGTCTGATGTCACTAGGGTTTTACTTGCAGCTCAGTGCTCCGGTCAAGGAGGGATAAGCGGACCTGGATGTCCACCTTCTTGCATTTCCAAGACCAAACGCTGCTTTGGGGAGGGGATGCAACTCCCTGGGTCGTGCTGACTTTGGGCCACCTCCTCATGTCCCGAAATCTGCCTGCCTAGGTGGGCCGGCAGGCTTTATTCAGTCAAAAACAGCTTTTAAGGAGAAGGGCCACCAGCTGATGGGTGACAAAGGGGGGGGTGCCAGTGTTGCTTGATGTCCCCTGGTGCAGAAAACACAGGCATTTTGCCAAGCAGTGCCTTGAGCATCAGCCAAGTTCAAAACAGGCGACTCTTTGGGGCTTGGAAGGGAAGAGGCGGTCTCCCTGCTCTGGCCTGAACTCTCCATGGAGAATGTTTCCTGGAAAATGAGCATGACCCGAACAAAACCCCAAAGCAGACGGAGCTGGGGGCGGCTGCCTCCTGTACAGGGGAATGTTGAACAACGGGAATCTGTGGCAACAGCAGACGCACCGGCGGGCGTCCGAGACATGAGTGTGCTGTGGGTCTCCGCGCTTCGTTTATTATTTTCTGTTTTGAGATGAGTTTTCCAACTCCTGGGCTCAGTGGATGCTCCTGCTTCAGAAGACTGCGTGCTGGGACTGGAGGCCGCACCACCGGGACCGTGGGCTCCGGCTTGTGTGATTTTCTGCTTTCCTCCCTCTGCTCCTTCCCTTCCCCTTCCCTCCTTTCTTCCTCCCTCCCTTTCTGTCCTTCTTGTACTGGCCTTAGCACTGACCTGCATCTCTAATCCTTTTTCTAGCCTTTTAAAATTTATTTTATTGTTTCGTTTTTTTGTATCACCATGCACTTCAGGCTGGCCTTGAGCTCACTTTGTAGCCCAAGCTGGTCTCAAACTTGCAACAATCCTTCTGCCTCAGCTTCCCAAGTACTGGGATTGCAGGCGTGCGCCACCATGCCCGGTTTCTAGCCTTTGTAAACAGGTCTCATTAAGTTGCTAAATTGTCCCATCTGACCTCCAACTTGGTGATACTCCTGCCTCAGCCTCCCAGAATGCTGAGATTACAGGCATACACCACTATGCCCAGCTTTACTGTCATTTTTAAATCCACACAGGCATACAGTCATAGTGTTGCATGTCTGTAATCCAAGCACTCTGGGAAGCTGAGGCAGGAGAATTGCAAGTTTAAATCCAGCCAGGGGAACTTAGTGAGGTCCTATCTGAAAATAAAATTGAAAAGTTCTGGGGCTGTAGCTCAGTAGCAGAACACTGGCCTAGCACCTGTGAGGCTCTGGGTTTGATCCCCAGCACCACCAGGAAGAAAAACAAGCAGGCGTTCCTTGTTTTGATGACCTTCGGGTCTACCCACCTGCCTCTCTCTGGTTCCCGGGCCCCTATCACCTGAGAGGATGGTGCCTTCCCGAGCCACGCTCCTCCCAGCAAGAGCCTCACCACCAGATCCCATGCTCTGGGCAGCTGCCAGCCGGAAGGACCTGCCCTTAACTTCACCTCTGCTGGCCGAAACCTGCTGCTCTCCTGGACCCGAGGGGACAAAGGTCAGCCCTGACTGGGTTTAGAAGTCACTCAGGCAGGGACAGATATGCGGAGATGCTTTGGGGTCTCAGCCAGGCTTTGGTTTCCTTGACTGGTTTTACATTTTTTTCCTCTCCATATGAATTCTTTCCTGTTTGCGTCGTTCTATTTGCTGATTTTTTAGGGCCATGGATGGATCCCTTTGAAGGTGACAGGAGTGAAGCTCCGTGGCCCCTGTCACCTGCCTGCTGTCCACTCCTGCTGGACAATGAGGGCCCCTGATGAGCGGGGCTGGGCAGCTGAGCGTGTGCGCGGGTCAGAGTGAGCGGGTGCAAAGAGAGCGGATCAGCTTCCTGCTGCTGCTGTAACAAGTTACCACAAACATGGGCGCTTGCAAGTGGAAGTGGATCCTGTAGAAGTGGTTCTTTGGGGCAGGGGCTCCCTCCAAGGCTCTGAGGGAGGAGCCCCTCTCCTAGCTTCCAGGGGTTGCTGGTCACTCTTGGCCTCTTGGTTTGGAGTGACTGTGTATATGACCATCTTCCCTCTGAAGCTCCAGGCCCCCACAGCCCCCGCCATGGGCTCCAACAACTTCCTTGAGGGCCCCTTTCGGCTGTCTGTCTCCGCACTCTGTCCACGCCACTCCGACCTGGCTGCAGCTGGGCTCTCAGGGTGCTGCTGCTGACACTTCAGAAACTACTGCTATGTTTCTGAAGAAGGAGAGGGCGCCCTGGAGTGGCTAAGGCCAGGGAGGGATCGATCTGGGCCCATTGCTAACATCCTCAACCCCCACAGCTAGCCTTCCGGAAGATTCTCCCCTGGTTTCCGCCCTGAACCCCCATTGGATCACTGCCTTGGCAGCTATGGCTTGGAACCCTGCACCAACCACAGGCCCCTACTTGGACCGATCACAGGCCCCTACTTGGACCAATCACAGGCCCCTACTTGGACCAATCACAGGCTTGCAGCTGCTGTACGAGCAGCATGCCCAGCTACTTCTCAGGTTGAGTTAGGAAGGCTCCTTCCTGTGTGCTGAGCCCCTGTGCTACAGCCTGGGCTCTGGTAAAATACTCTTTGGTGGGCCTGTAAACCTGCTCACAGTTTATTTCCTGGGTAGGACGGGCTCCCAAAGTCCTGTGAAGCTACTCGGGATCCCCAGCTGACTCTGTCAGCTGATGGCACCCAGCCCTGCATTGAGCAGCTGGCAGGCAGCACCACCATGGTGCCCTCGGCCTTGAATTCCTCACCAAGCTGGGCGATGACAACACCCTGCCCTCTTTTCCTGCCCGAGACATTTCGTTACCGTCACTGGACTTAAGGCCCACTCTGGATTCTGGGCGACCTCACTGTGACAGCCCTCACTAAGTTACAGGTCAGCAAAGTGCGGCTCTGCTAGCGGTCTGGACGTCGGCGGAGGGCACCGGGTCGTGCTGGGTGCCAGCAGTTGACACAGGCAGCTGCTGGTTACTGCTGCAGCTGGCTGTCACTGTCCAACTTGTGCTGGACACCATGGGTCAACTCTGCCCCTGGTCTTTGGAGCTCTTTGGGACAGCTGCTCTGTCCAGACTCAGGGTAAAAATCCCCGAGGTTTATAGGACTTTGGGAGCCTGACTCTTGAGAAGTGACTGAGTCCTGAGCAGGATTACGGGACACCAGAGCAAATCCTTCTCACAGGACTGTGCTGCAGCACAGGGGTGCACGCAGGAGGGAGCCCCCAGACTCCCTGAGCAGGGCTGGGAGCACTGCCCATATCTGCTGCGGGTGTGGGTCATCGAGGGCAGCCTGGGGGCTGCTGCGAGTGCTGGGTGTGTTGGGAAGGGGCCTGCTCTGTCCCTCCCTCCCCACTTAGCCTCACCGGGTCCCCTACAGGTGGGTGGGGGAGGCACGCCATGCCACCTGTGTGCACCCATGTAGGAGGGGAGGTGACGGATTGGGAGCCAAGGAAGACACTGAAGTGAGGTGTCCCAGCCCATTGCAGGGCGAGGGGGAGCAGAGCCAAGCCCTCTTCCAGCCGGCCTGGGGAAGACCAGAAAGCTTCTCATCTGTCTCACACAGAGGCCCCTTTCCAGACAAGTGTCACATTCCCAGGGTCCAGGCACTTGGACCTGGACGCGGCCTTCAGGGGCCACGATTCAGAGAGGACAGCTGCTGTTGTGTCCGCCCAGCCCCTGCACTCGGTCTCACACGCTGCCGCGGAGCGACATGGGCTTGCTTCTGTCCCAGCCATCTGCACAGCCTCGGCCTGGTCCCGAGCCTGTGCTGGCAGGGCCGGTCCCCAGGCTCTGCAGAGGGGAAGCCTGGGCGCTCTGCCCAATGCCCAGAGGTGCAGTCACTGCCTGCAATCTCTCTGGGAAAGGGGGGGTTCAGTGTAGAGAGCTGAGGCCTGGGGTCTTCTCCCTTGCGGACACTGGGAAGGCCGGCCAGGCAGGTGGAGCCTATGCTGACAGCCACAGAGGGAGATGGAACTGGCCAGGCAAGGAGGGGAGGAGGCGGGAGAGAGTTCAGGCCACAAGCCTTGGGTCCCACAGGCGGAAGACAGTGGGACCTGTGCTGCAGCACAGTCCTGTGAGAAGGACTCGCTCTGGTGTCCCGTAATCCTGCTCAGGACTCAGTCACTTCTCAAGAGTCAGGCTCCCAAAGTCCTATAAACCTCGGGGATTTTTACCCTGAGTCTGTGGACAGAGCAGCTGTCCCAAAGAGCTCCAAAACCAGGGGCAGAGTTGACCCATGGTGAGGAACCCGGGGATATCTGCGTTTTCATTTGCATTTTCATTTGCATCATGGGCTTTGGGGAAGTTAGATTAAGCTTAATTTGCATATGACTAGAATGGGCTCTTCTGATAAAAATAGAAGGGGGGCTGTCAAATCGTTGACTGATGCATTCAACAACCATTGGTTCCTCATCTTCAAAATGCTGATCTCCAGGGCCAGCGGTACAGCTCAGTGGCACAGCGCCTGCTTGGAGAGCACAAGGTCCTGAGTTCGATTCTTAGTAACATAACAACAATAACAGCAATACTGAGCTCCAGGCTAAGTTCTGAGGACGCAGGCGTGAATCCAGAGGTGCTGGTGGCCCAGTGAGGGAAAGGGACAGAGAGCAATATGGGCCCCATGAGGATGAAAAATGCCCGTGCTGCCACAGGAGGGAGGACCCACTCCTTTTCCAACCTTTGATCCTTGACACCAACTCCTCTTCCCATCCTCCTTTGCAGAGAGAGCTGCACATATAACTTAATGTTGGCCAATAAAATAAAGGAGAGATCTGCTGAGAAGCATCTGGGAAAACTCTTCAGGTTAAAGGTCATGCCCCAAATGACAAAATGACACCGCCACTTTCCCCTTTTTGTCTGTCTTTGAATGAGAATGTGATGGTGGCACAGCAGGATCTATGGCAGTCACCTTGTGATCATGAGGTAATGATCATCTGCAAAAAATTGGTCCTTGCAGGCGTCACGGAGCTGCTGCACCAAGCTCCTCATCCCTACTGCTGGTAACTCTAGCTATGAGGAGTGATCAAAATATCTGGTGATGTTCACATTTTAAAAATTTATTACAGTAGAAGACACACTGCCACTAATCTCCCTCAAAGCATTCCCCTTTACTTTTTTTTTTTTTAATCTTTTTGAGACAGGGTCTTGCTATGTAGTTCAGGCTAGCCTCATGCTCACTTTGTAGTCTTGAACTCACAAGGACCCTCCTGCTTCAGCCTTCTGAGTACTGGGATTACAGGCGTGCGCCACCACACCTGCTTCCCCTTTGCTTTGAACACACTCACGTCATCATTACTGCCCCTTTCTGAAGCATCTGTGAAGTCCTCTTTGTTTTGCTGCCCTGGCTGCCTTGACGTCCTGACTGATTCAAAATATTTACCTTTCGTGGTCATTTTGTCTTGGGGGAAGAGCGAGCAGCCTTCATGTTTTACAAGCCCACCATTCTGTTGGTGGGCACTCGGCAGGAGTGCTCACCGGAGTGTTTAAATCACACCTCCTGAGAACCCTCCTGAAGGGAGGGTGCCATGGGCATCCACTGGGCAGAGCCAGGTGCGGCTGAGTGTCCTACAACCCTACAACGCACGGGCAGCTCCCTCTGGCCAACAGATAACCACCTGGCCCAGCATGTCAGTAGAGCTGGCAGTCGGGCTTTCTTGCTGACTCTGAAACCGAAGGAGGTGAGCAGGCCAAAGTTTACCCCAGGCAACAGGAGTGCATGGAATTATTCCTGCGGGCTGCACCGTGAAAACTGTCAGGGTTGGAGCAAGTTTCACAAGACAGAGGAGATCATGTGATCGTGGGCCCTTCTAGAGCCAATGTTGCCCAACTCAGCTGGCTTCAGGTGCCCTATGAATCACCTCTTCAGGGTTTCCCAGCAGCCCTTAAGGATGGGATCATTTTTTTTTTACCATGGTAGAGCTGGGAAGACTGAGGTTTACAGGCAAAAGATGCAGTAGTGTGGTGGGTAATGGGATGCTTGTAAAAAAAATAATTTCAACATCATTTTGAGGCTCAATTTCTTGATCTGTAAAATAACAGCATATACCTTCTAAACTTTGTATTGTAGGGTTTAAAAACAAACTGTGTTGTAAGCTCTTAACCCAGAACTCCACGCACGTTGAACATTTTGCAAATGACCTTCGCTGATGCAATGACCCGTGCGCCCCCTGGTGGTCCGAAGCCAAGCTTCACGGCAGCTACGCCAGAGTCAAAGCCCGCACTTTTCCAGGGCCCGACGCCCACGCCCAGGTACCCGCAAACTGCTAAGGGAGGGAGGTTCTGGGGGTCACGGGAGGGGCGGGGACAGTCCTGAGGTAGGAGTAGGTGACGGGAGTTGAGATTCACTGAGCAGTTCAGTCATTCTCTGCAGCGACCGAAAGAATATTGTCGGACCACCTTGGGGGCAGTGGACTTTGGTCTTTGTTCCTGACAGGCTTGAGACAGGGTGAGACCTCCGTGTTTCGGGGTCCCGGCGGTTGGGCCGGGGGCTCGAACCCCGCACCTTGACTGACCAGGCCCGGGAGGGGCGTGGCCCTCCGCCTGCTCTTTGCCCCGAGAGCAACAAGGGCTCCAGCCTCCTCTCTATGTAAATACCCTTACCTGGATAGAGGCAGATTTCTGGGAAGCGGAGTTTCACACACAGAATTTCCCCCGGGAAAATTTGGCTGCTCCTCAGAGCTGCTCCCAAGGCAGGGCCCCCTCCTCACTTCTGACTCATTTGCACCCAAGACCAAGTTCATCTGACATCCCTGGCTGCACACGTGGGCCACAGCAACGGGACAAATGACCTTTCCAGACAAACAGGTCCCTGGGAGAAGAAATAGTCTTTCCACTGGGAATGTATTACTATGGGCTTACTCATTTTTCGTGTCATGGGTATCTGCGTATTTTTGAATTTCTGGCCACTACAACCGTGCTGACACTTGTGTCCTGAGCCTTTCTCTGGGTGTGTCTGGAGTGGACTCGCTGAGTCATGATGCAGGTGGCCAGCAGGTGGTGGTGGTGGTGGTGGTGGGTGTGTGTGTGTGTGTGTGTGAGGACTGAATCCAGGGCCTTCACACTGACCTACATTCCTGGCCCTTGTCTGTGTGTTTATAGACAGGGTCTCCCTAAATCTCTGAAGCTGCTCGGGCTGGGCTCGGACCTGCTGTTCTCCTGCCTCAGCTTCCCAGACTGTTGAGACTGCAGGCGTGCACCACTGTGCCCGGTGCCACCCAAGTTTGCAGAGGAGTTGCGCAAACTGGGCTGCAGCTGCCTGTGCGAGTTCTGGTTGCCTGTGTCCTGGTGACACGGGGCCTTGTTGGTCTGAGAATGAAAATGTCAGTGGCACACAGCAGCCCGGCTGGAGCTTGCAGAGGTGAAGCAGGGGGACACAGCCAGTGCTGGAAGAAGCCTTGGGCCTACGGGAGGTGCAGAGGAGGCAGGACTCGTGTGGTGCGGTGGCCAGCGACACAGGGGCTGGTTCTCGGGTGCTTTGAGTGCACGGTTTTGTAAACTGGGTGCTGGCTACACTGATTTATCCTCATCCCCAAACGTGATTAGGCTGCACGGGCGGGATCTGCAGGCTTCCCCACGCATTACACTCTTCCTTCGGTGCTGGGGGTGGGAGCCAGGGCCCTGCGAGAGCTGGGCAAGCACTCGCCACTGCTGACAGGAATAAATAACAAAAACACACTTCACAAGATGCTCGCACTCTAGTTCTCCCTCCTGCCCTCTGCTGTGTTTCCCTACAGCTCTGGGTAGGGCACTGCCCCGTCAGAGTCTCCTGTGTGGCGGGGTGACCTGCACAGGGCAAGGGGCCTGGTGGGAGTCTGGCTGGGTCTGTCTTTGAATGGCTCCTTCACCCTCCTGTTGTATGGAGCTGGGTGTCATGGAGCCAGGCCCGTCTCCAGATCCCGGGTCTGGGGCTTGGCCCTTGGTGGGCATCCGGGACAGAACAAGGCGGCCCCTGTGGTCCTCAGATGAGAGGAGGTGTTGTGCCAGCTCTGCCTCCAGCGGGCAGGAGCAGCTATGACCCCGCAGGCGGCTGGCTGGTCGCCTGCAGGCCCTGTGCCATGTTCCCTGGGCCTGCACTCCTGCCCTTGTACCTGCTGTTTTAGAATTTGTAATAAAATATACAGGACAGCAAACTGACCACTTTCAGCAGTGGGGAGGGGATAGCGTGGTGGCACCGTACAAAAGTTCCCACTGTCCGTCACCAGAATAAGCCACATTCCCAAACTGAAACTCCATGCCCATTAAACGCATCCTTCCACGCCCTCACACTCGCTTCTGTGCTTGTCTGTTTCTGTGGACTTTGCAGGGCCTGCCTGGGCCTATTTCCCTCTCCTAGGAAATAGCACACATCAGGAGGCTGAGGCAGGAGGATCCCTGCAAGTTTGAGGCCAGCGTAAGCTATAAGTGAGTTGAAGACCAGTCTGAACTACATAGCAAGACCCTGTCTCAAAAAAACAGAAGGGAAACAAACAAAAAAAGCACAGGTACTGGAGGAAGTGGCACAACTTCACTGAATAAATAAAAGTTGTGGGATATAATTTCAACCTGGATCACCCGCTGGGCTAGTAAATTCTCTACATGCAGTGCTGTGATGATATCTAGCAGGTGGCTGGGTCCAAAACCTGTTTGTTGACTGACTAAAGCACGAATAACTCTTGTAGCAAATAATAAAATATTGGCTCTTCACGGAGGCCTTACTCTGTTCTATGCACTGTTCATGCTCAGAAAGAATTTTAAAACGTACCTGGCCCTCAATATCGTTTCTTCTTTTTATAAACATTTCACGTCTAGCCCTATCTCAGTTACCCACTCAGGTAACTTTTTGTTTTTAAGTGAGAAACAAGCTCAGAGACATCCTGTGTCCTGTCTGAGGTCACACAGCTATAGCTGTTCCTCGGTGTGGGCGGCTTCGAAGCTCAGCAGCTCCCTGTGTGTTTTGCCAGGCCTTCCTGTGTCAGCGAACCCAGAGGAGATTTCTGACCGATGGTTTCTTTTTATTTAAATAAAACCTTTCTTTCCTTCCTTCCTTCCTTCCTTCCTTCCTTCCTTCCTTCCTTCCTTCCTTCCTTTATCTTTCTTTGTCTTTTTGAGACAGGGTCTCCCTATGCAGTTCAGGCTGGCCTTGAGCTCACTTTGTAGCCCAGGTCTCAAACTCAAAAAAGGATCCTCCTGTCTCAGCTTCCCGGGTGCTGGGATTACAGGCATGCATCATGTGTACTCTTTTTTATATTTATTTATGATCCTTCTGCCTCAGCCTCCCAAGTACCTGGGATTACAGGTGTATACCATGTCACCTGGCTAGATAGTACTCTTAAAAAAAAAAAAGTCAGACACTTTAGAAAGTGAAAATTGGACTTTTCAAGGATTTTTCGGGTGTTCGCCCGAGACTCGTGGTTACTCTGCCCAGGGGTAGCGGGATGGGGAAGCTGCTTCCAAGCCGAGGTTTGTCTCCAGGTCCAGAAAGGCATGTGTTCTATCAGTAATGTCCTGATCCTCCCATCCCTGCCCATCTTCTGCGAGAACAGAGCAATGGGAAGGCCACACCCAGTTCCCATCAGGGCTGTTTTCGATGCCACAAAGCGGCCACCAGCGGCCACGCATGGGGCAGTTTTCTGCATCTTGATTCCTTACGGGGAGGTGCGTGGGTGCAATAAGGAAACTATCAACTGAAACTGTGTTTTCCGGGGTAGCTGAGATAAGTCTCCTATCACCCATGCAGTGGGCAGCCCTGGCAGGGCTGAAACAGGTGGCACAGGGGGTGGGGCCTGCTCCTGGGATTGGCTGTCCCCAAGCTCGGTTTCTGGGAGGCCGCCCTATATAGACCAAAGTGTCTTGGGCCACTGCCAGCAGGAGTGGCGGCAGTGGCGGCGGCAGCAGCATCTCCCTGGGAGGGCTGGAGCAGCCCCTCTAGCACCCAGCTTCCTCTGCAAAGAGCACTACCTAACACAGGGCCCTTGGTCTGGAGATCCCAGCCTAGGGCATCCCCAGACACGAGCGACCTCCGTGGTTCAAGGTAGGTGAACTGCTACCCTCTTCTTCTGGGGCTGGAGGAGCGGGGGACTTGGGGTCCTGAAAGGAGAAAAGAGCCAGGAGTCAGACCCTGAGCCCAGGCCCTCGGTTTTGCTTTGAGTGTGCCGGGCTCTCCCTGGGCCTCAGTTTCGCTGTCTCTAAAGCAATGCAGCGGGATTCAGTGGTGTGATCCCCACCGCATGCCACTTGAAGAGCTCAGAGCCAACTTGGATTTAAGACCCCTGAGCTCAAGTCCGATCCTGTCATTAGCCACCACCCTAAGCAAGGAAATCCAGTCCCTTCAGGGGTCCAGGGGGGCAGCACCTATACCTCTGCCACTGGTTACAGGCTGGATGTGGAGGGAGCGGCGGGGGGATCTCTATTTGAATGGGAGGTGTTATTAGTACCGGAGGCTGTTAAGGCTCTGAGATCTCCGAGGTCCCTGGAAGTTGGCTGAGGACAGGGAGATTTTATAAGAGGAGTTCTAGCCACCTGCCAGGGGCCCCAGTGGGCAGGGCTGGAGGATAAGCCATCGCACCGCCACTCTTCATGCAGCGTGGCCTTGTCCGTGGCCTTGGGTCGGGGACATGGTTGGGTGGGGGCAGGTGGACAACATCCAGGTGAGCTGGAGAGGAGTGGTGATTGTGTTTTAGGGGTTCTCCAGCTTTCTGAATGACATCCCCTGGGGTCCCACCCAAGTGTGCCCCTGGTGCTCCAGGGCTTATCTTTGGGGAGTGTATACCTCGGTAAGGGGCGTGCTGCGCAAGCATCCTGCTGGGCCTGCAGAGCACGGGCCAGAACCCTCTGTCTGCCCATGCCTGGGCCTCAGGCTTCAGTGGGCAAGGACCAGTCAGGGGTTCCCTAGGGAAGCGTGTGACAGGTCTGGAAATCTCCAGAGACCCAGGCGTCAGGGCAATAGCCAGAATCCACATCTCTGGGGGTAATGTGGCTTCTCCCAAGTGTATGAGGGATGATCTCCACCAGCTTACACTCAGCCTGAGGTAGATGTCCCCTAAAATCCAGGTCAGCCACCGTGGCCTATTCTGCCTGGGAGGGAGGTGACCCCTGAGCACACAGTCCGAAGTCCAGGAGAGGCTGGAATGGGGGAATGTGGGAGGGAGGGATTCCCGCAGCACAGGAGGTGGCTGAGACCATTCCGCATCCCCTCCCTAGGAGCCTGTGAGGGGCCCAAGGAAAGAGAGGCAACACCTTGAGTTGTCACCGTGGAACACCTGGGAGGCAGGTGTGGAGCAGGGTGGGCCAGTGTTTTGGGGCGAGCTGTCCACTTGTCCCCTCCGGGCCCTTGTAGAGGTTGAGGGTTCCCCAGAGGCCAGGTGGCTTCCTGTCCAGGAGCCAGGGGAGCAGGTGCTCAGGCCTGGGGATATGAGTGTGAGGCTGTGCAGGGTGGCGGTGGAAGTGTGTGTGTGGTGTGGCCTCTGCCAGCAAGAGGCAACAGGGCAGCTCCCCTTGGGGTGTGTGTGTGTGTGTGTGTGTGTGTGTGTATGTGTGTGTGTGTGCGCATGCACATGTGCTTGCATGTGTAGGGAGAGAAGAAAGGCCGCAAGGAGGAGGCTGGTTTGTGTTTTCACACATCTGGGTATTGCGTATTCATTCCGAACCCCCAGGGTCTCCCAGAAGCGGCCTGCCAGACAGAGGGCCGATGGCAAATGACCAGCTTGGTCATCTGATTGTTCCCTTGCACTTGGGACAGAGCAAACCCTGGTCTGAGCTTGTGGGGGTTCCGTGGGTACCATGGGTGCCTGTGTGTGTGTGTCAGGAGCTCACACATGTGTGCCATACATGCTGTCCTCCGGTGCTAGCTCACCGCCTGCTGTGTGGAGGGCAGGGGGAGGAAGGCGGTGACATCACTAGGACACAGGGCCACATGGTGAGAGTAACAGGACCAGATGACTGCAAGAAAACAGTCTAGAGATGAGGTCAGCATGCAACTTAGAAAACAAATGAAACCCAGCCCTGAGCTGGGGAAAGCAGGTGACTGCCCGTTCCAGGATGGCCTCCTGAGATTTCTCTGGCTGCCATTGGACCAGCCCTGTGTGACGTCATGCCTCAGCAGTCCTGTGATCTGTGGGTCCCTGGGTATTTCTGGGTTGATTTGGACTTTGCTCTGAAATCTGCTCTTGGCCAAGGCAATAAACATGTTTACAAGATCGGCCTGGTTTCCAAGCAGAAGGGCGACCAGGGCAGCAGGGCTTTCCTGAGAGTCAAGCTGAGCAACTTGGATACAAAACAAAACAAGAAAGGAGAGAGCTGGTCGTGGGGGTGCACGCCTGTAATCCCAGCATTTGGGAGGCTGAGGCAGGAGGGTTGTTGTGAGTTCGAGACCAGCCTGGGCTACAAAGTGAGCTCAAGGCCAGCCTGAACTACACAGCAAGACCCTGTCTCAAAAAGACAAAAAAAAAAAAATCTCTAGAAAATTGTGTTTTTCCTACTATTTGTTTACTTACTTAGAGACAGGGTCTCGCTATGTAATTCAGGCTGGCTTTGAACTCACTGTGTAGCCCAAGCTGACCTCAAACTCGGAGTATTGCTCCTGCCTCCACCTCCCGAGGGCTGGGAGGACAGGTATACGCCACCACGCCTTGCTGAGGGCTCATTCCTACTCTCCATGTGCTTTTCTTACACCCGTGTGCCTTGTATGAAATTGCATTTACAGATTCTTATTTTTGCCTCTGTACCGGAAATATTCATAGAGTACATTTTAGAGTAAATGGATCAGTTGGTCCAAGCAGGGGATATGGCTTAAATACATAATTTACGCCCCTACACCACTAAATACTATGTAGTCAGGGTGCGATAAAGCCTTAACGCAAATTGGAGTAGACAGCCTGTGGATATAACCTCCGCAGGAGTTTCTGGGAGCTCAGCGTTAGGATTCAGGGTCATATTTTATTTCTCTTTTGATTTCTGCCATGGGGCTTCTGAATGCATTTTGGGAAGATGAGAAAGCCCCAGGAGTCTTAGATTCAATACACACAAATTAAGCACAGTGTCCAGGCCCAACCTGCTCCAGATGCTGCCGGCTGGGGGGAGGGGCGTCCTTTGGTCTTTTCCTTTGGCAGCTGTAGGGCCCTAGTGGCTCTGAGGTGGGAGTAGCCTGAATGTATCTATTCCATGTTAACCACGGATGGACGCCCCCTTCCATACCGTACGGCTCCCCGCTTGTGTTGTGTGTGTATTCACGTGTGTAGTAAGAGCTTATTGTGTGCCGGTGATGTCCCAGGCGTTGCTCAGGGCTCCCAGGATACAAAGCTTTAGTAAGACAGGCAGAGAGGAGAGAGGGCAGCTCAGAGGCCTGACGCTCAAACATGGAAAGTATGAGGCTATAACGTGAGCGGGCGAGGTAGCTGGGAGAGGGTACATTGATGGGAGCTGAGAGGGAAAGGAGAAGGTGGCGTTTTAGCAGAGCCCTGAAGGAAGTGAAGGGACAAGCCGTAAGCCTGCTGGGGGTGGGGGAGAACATTCTGGAATATTCTGCTCAGAGTCAAGGCCCTGAGGTGGGGCAGGACCAAAGGACAGACAGCTGGGCTGAGCGAGTGAGGTGTTTGGAGGTGACGAGGGCCAGGCCGTGTGGGGCCTCTAGAGAGCCTTGGCTCTGAGTGGAAGGGGCACCATTGCAGTCCCCGTGCTGCTGAGTGGGGAGGTTGTGGAGCGGAGGGCGGAGAAGGGCCGGCAGAGAGAGCCAGGGCAGCAGCGGGTGACGTGTTTTGAAAGGGAGGCCGGCAGTCTTTGCTGATGGGTCAGCTGTGGGGCTGAGAGAAAGGGAAGCATCAGGCAGGACTTTGCTTTTGGCCTGAGCATTCAGAAGCATGGAGGAGCCCTTTACGGAGCTGTCCCAGGAAGTCTGCACCACGGCCCGGAGGCTCTGCACCATGGAAGATGCAGGAGCTTCCCCAAATCTCGAGAAAGTGTAAAGCTGGCTCTGGATCCACTGTATTAGTGTCCTGTTGCTGCTGTAACAAAATCCCACTAACTTGGTAGAATGAACACAAATTGATGATGTTTAGCTCTGAAGCCAAGAGCAGCGCCATGGTCCTCTAAGAGGCTCTGGAGGTGCCTCGGGCAGTGTGAGAACCGGCTTCCTCCTCTGGAAAGCAGGGATAGCGACACCCCTTCCCCGGGGAATCTGGAGGGCTTTACATGGGACAGAAGCTTGGGGAAGGTGTCGCCAGGATAGGCTGACATCTTGGTAATGGAGGGTGCAGGGTCCTTTCCTGTGGGCCTCTCCTAAGGGCACTGTTTGTTTTGGTTGTAGCCAGATGGAGCACCCTCGGGGGTCTCGGCGAGCCCAGTCCTTGGACAGGTCTCATGCCTCCAGGAAGGACTCAGAGTGGTCCAGCTGCCAGTGCCTCTCACTGCCCAGTACACCCTGCAAGAGGGCGCCCTGCCCAGCCATTGGCGAAGGGGCCAGATGTCCCCAGAGCCCAGACCCATCTCCAGGGGCTCACGGTGCTAAGGTTGCTGCAGCCCACACTCTGGAGGAGACGAGGGGCTTTCTCTCCAGTGAGCAGAGGCCCCCACCAGACACCAAGAAGGACAAGGCCCAGAGGCGGGCCCAGCAGGGCTGGATGAAGATGGTGCTGACCTACCTCTTCAGGACAGGCTTTGAGGAACCCAAAGACAAGGCCAGCACGAGGCTGAAGGGGAAGGAAGAGCCTCTCGAGTCCCCAGAGGCAGTTGAGGAGCTGGCCCTCAGGAAGAAAGCCCAGGACAAGAAGGCCAGCCGCAAGAAATACAGTCACAGAAAACATGGTGCTGAGGAAGCCAAGGGGAACCACGACCAGGAGGCAGGAGGCCACCAGGCCTGGCTGCCCAGTATGGCTGCCACTCTGCACTCTGAGGAGACCGAAGCGGCTCCAGTTCACAGGGGTGAGGAGCAGACCGGCCGGCCCTGGAGTGACCCACGGTCCCAGCCTGAGGGCCAGGGTGCTCTGAGCTCGTTCCTTATGCCTCTCAACACAAGGGATGTGAACCATGGGGGGCAGTTGTCTGAAGGACAGAAAGCTGGGCCGAGTGAGTGAGTGAGGTGTTTTGAGGTGATGAGGGCCAGGCTGAAGTAGAACAGCACCATGGCTGAGCAGTTGAGGCCAAACCCTTTGGAGGTCCCACTGTTCAGTCAGTGGCTGCCTTCTCTGAGCCTCGGTTTATTTTCCCTCCAACAAGGTGGAAATGAAACATTTGCTGTCTCCTGGGGTAGCCACGGCCCATGTGAAAGTGCTCAAAGCATGGTGGTTTTACCTTACTGAGTAGTGTTCAGTTTGAGGAGCACAGATAAAAAGCAGGAAAGTGGGCTGGGGGGCAAGGGTCACGGTGGTCCACAGGGGGCTCCCAAGGTACTGGCTTTAGACCTTGGCTCCATTTTTTTGTCTTTTGGTGACAAGGTCTTGCTTTGCAGTTCAAGATGGCCTTGAGCACACTTTGCAGCCCAGGCTGGTCTCGAACTCCCAACGATCCTCCTGCCTCCGCCTCCCGAGTGCAGGGATTACAGGCATATGCCACAACATCTGGCAGAGCCTTGGTTCTGTATGAGGACAAGGGGGGATCTGGTCCCAGCCGCACAGAAGGACACAGAGCTCTGCCCTGCACTAGAGCTCGCTGTGGCTTGCTGGGGAGAACAGACTCCAGAAAGAGCTAGATTTGGTGGGGGCAGGGAAGCAGTTGAGAAGGTTCCTGAGGTGAGACAGCCTGTTTTCAAATCAAAATCTGGCCACATTATGGATTTTTTGGGTTAAGCTTAGAGCTACCACAGCAGTACCTGTGGCGCTGCGAATTCGGTGCTGTTTTCTCCTGAGCTGACAGAGTCAGAAGACTGCCTCTGAGATAAACACCCACACACCCACTCAATGTGTTCCAGGTGGACCAGACTCCAGCGGCCACCAGTCCTTGCCCTCCGAAGGAGCCGGTGCGGGTCTCTCGGATATTTCTCCCCAGGCCCCAGGCTCTGGGCCAGAAGAGGAGCTCAGGAAACTTGACCGTGAGTGTGAGCCCCTGGGGTCCTTAAATCTGCGGCTGGCGGCTGTCAGGCGCATGCGCGGATCTTCCTCCGCTGCTTCCAACCACGTTTACTTATTTCAGGGTCTCACAGAAGGGAGTCTTGGGAGTTGGAAAGGCTGCTGGGAAATGCTCCTGCCTTATGTGCTAATGGGAATGGGACTCTTTTTAGACTTGTCAAGTGTATTTCATTTTAAAAATATACAGACCAATTAAGATTAGGGTGTGGCTCTGCCGCAGAGTGTTCGCTTAGCATGCAGGAGTCCCTGGGTTCAAGGCCCAGCACCAGTAAATAAAATGCACAGAACAGTAGAAAGAATTAGTTCAGTGCTCACTCGTGTACCCACAGTTGCTGACTATCTGCCAGTTCCTCTGATTCCGTATTTATTTATTTATTTATTTTGTCTTCTTGAGACAGGGTCTCGCTATGCAGTTCAGGCTGGCCTTGAGCTCACTTTATAGCCCAGGCTGGTCTCGAACTTGCAAAGATCCTCCTGCCTCAGCCTCCTGAGTGCTGGGATTACAGGCGTGCACCACCACGCCCGGCTGTAATTCCTTGTTTAAAAACCCATATTTTGAAAATGAGGAGGGCGGGGACCTATGCACCTGTCAAAGGATAACTACAAAACATGGTGTCAGTTATTCTGTAGGATATTTAATTATTTTATAGGTAGGGAATCAGCTGGTAGATTGAGCCAAAGAGCAAGAGGCCAAGCAGGATGGATGAGTTTGAGAGGGGTGAGTAAGGCAGAAAGAAACATAGCCAGGGTGGGGATATAGCTCAGTGGCACAAGTGCCTGCCTGGTGAGTGCAAGGTCCTGAGTTCGATTCCTAATGCCACAAAAAAGAAAGAAAGAAACGTAGCCAGCTTGGGGGACAGGGGACCCTGTCTGTCTGTTGCTGTGTTAACAGTGGGCAGAGAGTAGAGGGCAGGCTGGGCACACGCCCTCAGTGAGGCCAACGAGGGCATCGGAGGAAGCTGCTCCTATTCTTGGTGGCTCCTCGGAAAGCTGTGGGGTGTTCAGCTCCAGCCTGATGACAGCGTCCTTCCCTCCTTCCCCTTAGCCGGGCCAGGGCGGTAGCGGTGGCGGTGGAGGGATCACCATTTCCTCTGCTGGAATCCTGCAGCTTGGAAGATCAGCTTTAGTCTCTAGAAGTGTTTCCAGGTCCCAGGGATTATGAACCTCATTCCCAGGAAAAGAGCTGAAGGCCCAGAGAGGTTAAGAGACTTACCCAAAGTCACACAGCTCCCAGAACCCAGAGCGGACGCTCACAGATATGTAACATGGAGAGAAATTAGTGGGGCATGGCACAAGCTGGAAGACTGGCCTGAGACGGCCTGTATTAAATGTCATGCCTTGGCCATAGCACCTGGGGTACACTGCTTTCCCCCTTCTCTCCGCGGCTGTGCTGAGAGGCGCCCCCTTGATAGAGAGCCCTGGCTTGGTCCTAGAGGTCCAAGACCGCGGTAGACAGAGCACTGGGTGAGGGGCCTGGGAGTGACAGGCGCTGTGCTCTCTTCCAGAGGACGCTGTCATCCAGAAGATAGTGGAATTCCTCAAGAAAGTGGGAGACCAGTGCGAGGAAGAGGTGAGGAGCAGCCCCCGGGAGACCCTAGCGACCCTCCTTGGCCCAGTCCTGCTGGGGCTCCTCTCACTGCCCTGGGGCTCAACACCCCTCCTTTGCCTGGGGCCTCCCTGCCAGACTGGGTTGCGCCCCTCAAAGGTGGGGCCTGACTCAGTTTCCCTCTTGTTCCCAGCAGCAGGCTCAAGCCCCCCAGCCAGAAGTACGGCTGCAAAACCCTGCACTGGGCTGCAGGGGTAAGTCCCAGGAGAAAAAAACCAGCAGCCTCAGGAGAGCCTTTTCCCTGAAGAAGAGCAGCCCGGAGGAGCCCAGGAGAGCAGGCGCTGCGGACGCGCCCAGCCCCGAGGCCCGGCCGCACAAGAAGCCCAGCTTCCTGCCCTTGTGCATTGGTGGCGGTGGCCACCGGCCTTCCACCTCCAGCAGCCCCGGTGAGCAAGTTCTGGCGGTTACCATGGCAACACTGCGGGGGGGCTGGGATTGGCTGCGTTCAGGGCCGCCATCCGCATTTGGATCTCCAGCATGTGGGCGAAGAGAAGGACGGCCTGCCAGTCACCTCCCCCCATGCTGTCACTGAGGTCCAGGCCACCCACCGGAGCCCTGGGTGGGGATTGTGACTGGGATCCCCAGCCGTGCCCATCTCCGCAGCCTCGGCTACCCCCTCTCACGGGTGGGAGAGGGCCGTGTCTTCAGGGAGGGCTGGAGCCACAGGCACAGCTCGGGTTCCTGTGGCGTGTCCTCCGTCCTCCCTGAGACCGTGTCTCAGTCCTCCTTCCCTGTCGGCTTCTGCCTCTCCGTTGCCCTCACTGCCAACCTCAGAAGCACAGTTCTTACCCCCCTTAGACAGATGAGGCAGCTGAGGCCTAGGGAGCTGAGGGCAGAGTTCAAGGCCACAGCGCTCCTCAGTGATGGAGTCAGAGCCGGGGCAGCAAGGGCCACACAGGGTGGTGTCCTGGCCGGGGGACACAGCGTAGAGAGTGGGCTGCATGGACCGCCAAGGAGCCCGTATCCAGCATGAAAGTTCAGGCCACACAGGGGGCATTTTCCTGCCGAGTGATCTGCTTGGGTCTTGGTTCCTGCCACCAGATCAGGCATCTGCTCTTTTTCTTTCCTGGCACTGGGCATCCGGCTCAGGGCCTCAGGCTTGCCAGGCAGCCGCTGGGCCACTGAGCTATATCCCCCGCTGTGGGCACCCACTCTTCTCTGCCACTGGCCCACGTGGTGGAGGATGGGGCCCCTGGGACAGCAAAGCCCGGAAGAGTCAGCTCTCAGAGCCCAGGGGAGAGGGAGCATGGTGTGGCTCACCTAAGGCTCCCACCAGGCCAGCCGCCCACCCGCAGCACAGCGGGACCTTCAGGGGACCCAGCCAAGGTGCCCGCCACAGGCAGGGCCACCCCCAGGCCCACGGGACACATCCAGAATTCCATTCTCCTTGCCAGGCTGTGAAGGACCAGGAGTCCCCGAGGCCCAGTCTGCAGATGGTGACGGCCCCAGTCCCTCTGAGCTCTCTGCCCACACTGGACGCCAGGGACCCGGAGAGGAACTGCCACTGGACGGAGCCTCCGAGTCCCGTCAGTACCCTGTCCAGGATTCTCTCAGGAGACTCCTGGCCTAACCCTGCCCCTTGCAGAGAGGAAACTGAGTCAGGGAGAGGGAAGGGCCTGTCCAGACCTGCCCCTTGGCCACAGGCTGAGGAGGCAGCGCGGGGCTCAGGGTGCGGGCCTGGACCCTGTCTGAGCCTCAGCTGTTCCAGACAGCAGGTGTCACCTGGGGAGGCAGATGGCAGGTGAGGGGTGGGGCCCGGCCAGGCAGGGCCAGGGCTCCGTAGACAGTGTGACCCTTGGGGTCTGGGATGCAATCCGCCCTCTCATCCCTTCAAGCCCTGTGGTCATAGGTGGCCACTTTACCTCAGGTCTCACTTTCCTGTCTGGAAGACGGGGACAATTGTGGCGCTTCCTTCCTGGATGCTCGACCCCAGAAGCTGCTGTCACCCATAAGATTTTACCCTTGGCACAGCTGGGCCTAGACTTGCCACCAGTCAGTTCCCTGAAGGGGACTGGCCAGGCCCTGTCCTCTGGTGACAGGGAGGAAGGGACCGGATGAGGGCGCTGTGACAGTGACCGAGGTCTCCTGGGTCGGGCTCCCAGGAAGCCAGCTCTGCCCTCAGGCCACCTCTGACAGCCCCGTAGCACTCCAGCGGTGCTGGGGGTGAAGCCCTGGCCATGCCTGACCCTGACAAGCACTCCGGAAGCCACCAGGGTGGTAGGGGAGAAAAACCGACTGCGCAGAGCTTTGCCAAGTGTTTTGATGTTTTTAGGTGAGTTCCGGCGGAAGATCCTCAGGCTACTCCGAGATGGAGAGGAGCCCGCTGGCGAGCAGGTGAGGGCACATTGCTGAGCCCCACCGCTCAGGGGTCCACGCTGCCCCTCTCGCGCTGCCCCTCCCGCGCCGCCCCTCCCGCGCTGCCCCTTCCTGTGCTCTCCTGACTTGGTTTCTCTCATCTCTCATCTCAGGGGGCTGAGGCAGCGGGAGAAAGCCCAGCCCTGGCCCGCAGGAGGAAGTCCCAGGAGAAAAAGCCTGGCAGCCTGTGGAGAGCCTTTTTGAATAAAAGACAGAGCTCCAAGGAGCCCAGGAGGGCGGGGGTTGTAGGGACTGGGGCAGCTGCCACCCCCGACTCCCGGCCACCCAAGAGGCCCAGCTACCTGCCCCTGTGTGTTGGTGGCCCCCGGACCTCTGGTAAGCAGGTCTAGGGTTACCATGGTGAGGGGATTCCCACCTTGCTTCCGCTTTCTGCTCTGGCCAAGTGGCCAGGGACTCTGACTGTACTGAAGCCTGAGGACCACGGGTATTCTGTGGCTCCCTGACACTCATGGAGCGCCTGCTGTATCCCACTATCACACATGCCTGGTGAGGTCCAGCTTCGCCCCTCCCCTATGACACAGTGAGCTTCAGCCGGCCGAGGGCCCTGCCCAGCCCCGCAGGGGTGAAGAGAAGCATTCACTGGGTGGACATGCTGGTGTGGCCTTTGCTGTTTTGCCTGCCCTATTCCAGGCTGTGCGGATTTGAATCAGTTGCAGACACTCACGTCGGTACTTTTGTCCTCAGACAAAGAAGGCCAGGCGCTGCAGGCGCCTTCAGCCACAGAAGCGGCAGCAGCTGGGTTCTCAGAAGCAGGCTCCTGCGGCAGCAGCTGCACCCCGGAGGGGGGCCCACAGCTCCTTCAGGAGGGAGTGTGCGAATCTAGTCAGTACCTCTCCTGCCTCTGGAGTCCTCGCTTCTGCATGGATGTCACGGGCTGAATGGGGGTGGGGGGTGGGCTGAGAAGGTAGCTGACAAGCCCTGGACAGCCAGGGGTCTAGGACAGCTCCGTAAGCTGGGGCTGCTGGGCAGGACTGCAGGTGGAAAGCCACCTGTCCACAGATAGAGAATCTTGTCTCTTGGGGGGGCGTTGGCCACCCTCTTGTGGGTTTGCCTAGACAGTATATATAAAACCCTAGTTTAGCCAGGCGTGGTGGCGCAGGCCTGTAATCCCAGCATTCTGGAGGCTGCAGCAGGAGAATTCCTGTGAGTTCAAGGCCAGCCTGGGCTACCTAGCAAGACCCTGTCTCCAAAAACCAAACCCCTAGCTTGCTCTGCTCTGATAACCATGCTGTGTGTGTGTGTGTGTGTGTGTGTGTGTGTGTGTGTGTGATCTGTAGCACTTGTAGATTTCAATGGTATAGACATTTCCACCTGGTCAATTGCAAAGTACCAATAGTTGGCAATGCAGGTGGGCTGATAACCCAGGTGAGAGGGAACATTCCTGGGTCAGTAGCCAGAGAGTGTCCTCTGCTCACATTCCATTGAGCTGCTCCTATTCCAAACTTCCATTCTTGACATAGGGAGCCCTCGGTTTTCCCATCTGTTAAATGGAGCTGAATGCAGTCACATTCTGTTTCTATGAAGTAAACCCCCACCAAAGCCAAGTTTAAGGAAAGATTCTTCTAGCTGGCTATAACTGATCTGTATGCTGTATGGTAGAGGATATAGGCTGTCTTTATGGGCAGGTGTGTTGTGACAATATTCTAGCATGGGGGGACAAGATACCACCCACGTGCAGCTTCTCATCCCTCCTTCCTTCCCTTAGAGGAGCTCATCATCTGCGAGCTTGTGGAGCTTCTCCAGGAAGCGGACTGCGAGCTGGGGAAGCAGGTGAGCACTTCCTAGCCCTCCCAGCTTGGTGCTGGGGCCTCATCTGCCTACCCCTGACACCTGGGTTCCTTCCCATCTCTCTGTCTTCATGTTGGGCATGTCCCTGAACTTCTCTGAGACAGTTTCCTCTTTTGCAAAATGGGGGCTGTATTGGTCAGCTTTCCTGTAGCTGGACACAACCTGATGCCCATAACTTAAAAGAGCAGAGGCTTGAGCTGGCTCATGTGTTAAAGGGGTCCAGTCCATGGTAAGATGTCTCCAAGGCAGAAACATCAGGGCTGAAGGGAGTGGCGGGGCGAGGCTGCTTAGTTCATGGTAGCCAGGAAGCAGAGCAAGGGAACCAGGATCAAAGAGGAAGGGTCAAGAGACCAAGGGATAAGGCTGTGCCTCTATGCCCCCCCCCCCGCCAACACGCCCACAAATGTGCTGCCCCAGTCCCTGGGGCAGATCCCAAAGCCAGTCACGGTGACTCTATCACAAGGGGTAATTACCTGCTTGACCAAACAGTGCCTGCACAGCAACTTCCAGACAAATAGCAGAGGCGGCTGCGGTGGTTGTAGCAGGGACTATTGTACTCCCGTGGCTCCCCCTGCCATGCAGATCCTCCCCGTTCCTCATCCCTCATCTGGAGCTCAGCTCCACGCCCCACTGCCCCAGAAGCCTCCTGTGCCAGTCTGTGGCCCTGAACCTCCTCCTCTATGAGATCCATCAGCACTGGTGCATCCCCGGGTCTGTAGCAGAAGCCTCCCTGCCCTTGAGAAACAGTCTCCTTGGGGAGACTTGCGGGTCCCACACAAGGGGGACAGGTTACAGATGGGACGCTGGTGCCCGTGCCTCAGCCCACCACCAGTGCACAGCCCAACTCGCAGCCGCCAAGGGAGTCCACCTCCGCTTCCCCAAGAGCAGCCCTGGCCTTTCTCCTTTGCTGGCAGCTGGGAAGCACGGAACATTCGCTTCAGGGGTTGTAGAGCAGTGTGACAAAGCAGGGACTCAGGGCACACTGCCCTGGCTGCCTGGAGCTTGGTGAGGGGCTGGTGGCGGGAGGAGGCCCCACCAGCAGTACTAATGTCTGCCTCATTTCCCCATTCCAGATTCAGAGACACCCCAGCTTTAAGAGGTTTTTTTACGAGTTCTCAGACTCCTCCCTCAGGAAGCTGGTGGCCACCCTGCGCAGCCAGCTGGCCTGCCACGAGGGCAGGATCCTCTCCGAGAGAGTGTTCCCGCTTGCCTTTGGCCTGAGTAACAAATGTGCTAAGGGCCACAGCCGCACCATCTGCAGCCTCATGGGCTCCCGAGGCGGACCGCAGTCCCAGGAGGCCCAGCTGGTGAGAGAAGGATGGAAAGAAGGGGCCATGGTGGTGCGAGGGACAGCCGGGCCTGGGCAGCCCTCTGCTCAGTACAGAATTTGTAAGATTCCATTCAAATGCCACCACCTCACGAGGGCCTCCCGGGACAGTTCTAAACCCCAAGGACGCTTCTCCTTCCCAGAGCGTCACTGATTCTGCTCTGCGGTCGGCATCCGCTGTGTCCAGCGCTGGTCCTTAGAAGTAGGCACCTGCTTCTGCATCGCGGTGTCAGCGTGGGGTGTGGGGTTGGCTACTCTCTCAGCTGCCTTCTTATTTTATGGGTTCTGCCCTGTGGCTTCTCAGTTCTAGACGGCTGTAAAATTTAAATAACAAACAAAGGAAGGTTATATTTCAGATCAGGTGTGGTTGGGGTAGACAAGAAGGCGCCCTGGGCTGTTGGTTTTGGAAAGATTCCGGAAGTGAGCGCGTGTTGCCCCAGCCACTTCTCTCTCTCTCTCTCTCTCTCTCTCTCTCTCTCTCTCTCTCTCTCTCTCTCTCTCTCTCTCTCTCTCTCTCTCTCTCTCTTTCTTTCTTTCTTTCTTTCTTTCTCTTTCTTTCTCTTTCTCCCTGTAGTACTGGGGATTGAACCCAGGACCTTCACACTGAGCTACATTCCCAGCCCGTTTAAAAAAATTTTTCGTGAGACAAGGTCTCACGAAGTTTCTAAGTTGCCCTGGCTAAGCTCAAATTTGCAATCTTCCGGCCTCAGCCTCCCAGAGCGCTGGGACGGCAGCTGTGCGCCGTGGTGCCTAGGTACTTTGTAACTGGCTTTCCTGCCCTTGCCTAAGGCTCCGTCCAGAGGCTCAGAGACATTCTTGTTGAAAAGAACACTTGAGACTGAGCTTTCAAAACTTCAAGGTTTCGTGGTTTCTGGTGGAACAGAGCTCCTCATCCTTTCCCGACCCACTTCAAATAATCTGCCTCGGCCCAATCAGCCCCCACAGAGCAGAGCTACCGAGGAAGTGCGGCTTTGAAAGAAAGGGTCGTTTTCTTTGTCGCTGTTGGACAAATAGGACCAGGACTTGTGCGTGCAAGAGGGCCCTGGGGAGCAGAGCTTTTGCAAAGATGCTGCTGTCTCTCGCCCTGCGTCTGTCTTCCTAAACCCTTTGGATGCCACTGGCAGGGTCTCTCTAGAAAGCTGGTCTTGCTCGCCGTGTGATAGTGGGAACTCACAGGCACGCTGGTCTGTGCTGGTTGGGTGCAGACACCTCCCGACCCTCTTAGGCCCATTGTTCCTCAGCCTCACTGTCTTCTCCCCTAGCGCAGGGATGTCGAGGATAATTTGTCCTTTAGGGTGGGTTATATAATATCTTCAGGACTGACCTAAATTGTTGGTAAAAGATACTATGGAAATTTCAGTTTTCAGTTGACATGTCTGGTAGTCCTGAGTCCAGAGCTTGGTTTTGGGGTATTCTCTCTCTCTCTCTCTCTCTCTCTCTCTCTCTCTCTCTCTCTCTCTCTCCCTCCCTCCCTCCCTCCCTCCCTCCCTCTCTTTCTTTCTCTTTCTTTCACGTACTTGCTCAGGCATTTGTGCACAGCACAGTGAGTGCTGGGAAGGACTGGCCTTCCAGAGCTTCCCGTGTTAGTGGAAGAGACAAACATTCACAAGGACAAAGTTTAACAGCAGCGGAATGCCGCACGAGGACGACCGGCAGCTGAGGTGCCGGTCCAGTCAGCCCTGGGAGGCCCCCAGGAGGTGGTGGGCATCGCTTTTGGCCAGCAAGGATGGGGAGGGGGCAGGTAGGGAGGAGAATGGGACAGCCCTGTGGCCATGGCGGCCAGCAGAGGGAAGACCCACAAGCCTCTGGGCTGGGGCTAACCCCGATGTCTTCTTCCTCCTCCTCCCAGAACCTCAAAAGTCCCGAGTGTCTAAGTCCAGATTAAGAGGGGCGCCTGGACCTCCAGCTCCGCTGACCCAGCCAAACAATTGGTGCCTTTGGCCAGGACACCCTGAAGCTCTTCCTAACTTCCCAAACCCGAGCTTTGCAAAGTCCCTGAAGACCACATACTGCTGCCTGAAATGCACGAAACCTTCGGCCTCCAGGCTGCCCGAGGAGACCACACTGGGGAGTTGGCTCTGAACCAGAGCAAGGAGACCCCAGGGTCGCGCTGGACCTGCAGCCGGACCCAGGCACAGCCCTCTCCTCTGTGGCCCGAGAGTTCCAGGCATCGGCAGAAGGCCTGCGACGTTTCCCCCTGTAATTCTGGGACCAGAGAATTGGGTGAAGCTAATACCTCATACTCTCCCATCTCATGAGACTTGCTGAGAGTCAGTGGGAAAACACACGTGAAGGGTTCCAAACATTACTCTCCGCCGTGTCTGGTGCAGCTGGGTTGTTTTTATTAGCGCTACATCTGGGTGGTGTTTGGGAAGGAGAGGAGGGCTTTCAGCGGGACTCCGTAGACAGTTGCATGGTCCTCACTGCACAAGAGCACTGTACCCCCAAAGACGCTAGTCCCATCCTGAGCAACGTGGACTTAGAGATTTATAATGTCAATTTTCCAGCTGGTGGCGGTAAAGGGTCTTGAAAGGGGCTCTTTTTTTTTTCCATTTGCATTTGCACAAAGGTGAGGTGTGGGTTGCCACAGGCTCCAGCTTCCACACAGCTGAGCAATTTCAGATGGGCCACAGGTCCAGCCCCACGTGCAGGCTGCCAGGCTCTGAGTACATCCCCAGCTCCCCTGCAGTGGCCTCGGGACTTGTGGCCATACGGGACAGGAGGGAAAACCTTGCTGGGTATAGTGCATACGGCATAATTGCTGATCCTGCAGCCAGCACCAGGGGGAGGTGGGTGGGAGAGGGGCCGGGCGACCGGAAGGGACTCAGCTAACTTGATAGCCTTCACTGCTCTGGAGCAGTGGGGCGGGGGCTGAGCTCCCTGCTGGGTTCTTCTGGGCACTGGTCCGGAGTGTGGAGTCAGTTTGATAAAGGTCAGGAACTTTTTGTACATAGTTTTCTATTTGAGTGACGAGCCTTGGCTGTGTGAGTCCCCAATGCTGGCATCTGGGTCTCATTTTTTTTAACTGCACTGAGCAAATAAAGAAATTGACTTGCGCAGGGTGTGAGCTGTGTTGTTCTGAAAAAGACAGGGTCCCGGGTTGGGTGTCAGGTGACCCAGGTTTTGGGCCAGCTGCTCATGGGGTGGCAACCTTGGTGACAAGATGCTCGTCCTCCCAGCCTGACACTGGACAGCTCTGTGACTCTCAGGTGACCAACCATTCATTATGAAGCCCCCAGATCAAGCCCAGTCCTGATTCTTATTAGTCCCCAAACTCTGGTGCCCACCTTCTGCCCTCAAAGCCAGGGCAAAAATTGCCAGAACACCACCAAGAGGTGTTGGGTCAGGAAAACGCAGCCTCTGTGGAAAGGGGTGGAAGACGCCCCCTCTCCGGGTGCACATCGGTGACCTCTCTGCACACCCAGCCTTGGATGGTTCACATTACTCGCTGAGGACAGCAGGGACAGCGTCCTATTTATCATCTCACAGAGGAGACCGAGGAGCCCCCTGCACCTACCCCACGGACGCTTTGTGGGAGCACCTAGTGTGGGGGACCCCAGTGCTTTGAAAGTCTTTTGAAAGGTGGGTACATGACACCATGACACAACCTCATTTCATCCTCTGAGAAGTCAGAGGCGGTGGGGCCGACTGAGCGGGAGCCATGGGTTTCGCTCAGAGGCACTTTGGGGGACAGGACAGCATCTGGCCTCGCCCTTAGCACCAGCAGGGCCTCTCAGTGTCTAAGCTTAAGGCATTCACAAAAAACTGATCTGTGTGTGTTGGTTACAAAAGGAGAGGGGAGCTGGGTTCAGGTGTGAACACCTGTGATCCCAGTGCTCTGGGAGGCTGAGGCAGGAGGATTGAAGTTTGAGCCTGGCCTCAGCACTGTAACACTCTGTTTCAAAAAAAAGAGCTAGGGACGTAGCTCAGGCCCTGAGTTCAATGCCCAATACTGGGAGGGAGAGAGCGAGGGAGGGAGAAGGCAAGAGACAGAGAGACACTAACTAGGGTTGGCAGATTCAGCAAATAAAAATACGGGCGGCCCAACTAAATCTGAATTTCAGATAAACAACAAAGAGTTACAATATGAGGGACCCACTTCTACAAAAACAATTATTCAGTGTTTATCTAAAATTCCAATTTCACAAGATGTCCTGTATTTTCTCTGGAACAAATGCAAGAATAATCTTCTTAATTACCTCAAAATATGGGAAATTAACCAAAACTGAGAGACATCTGCAGGGGATTTATTGATCCTTGTAACAGAACTGACAGTGAAAGCGTGCAGGTTCTGCATCAAGGGGATAGTTATTAGTGAGTTCAATTCCCCTGTGTGCCTGGGAATAACACAGAATCCCTCTCTCCCTCGGGTGGATTCTAGGCCACAGGGAAGAAAGGTCTGCACCTGGGGGCCAGGCCAGGATCCTGCTTTGTCCCCACCACAAAAACCTTCCGGTGCTGCCCTCCCTGGTCTGGTCCAGACTCAGTCAGAGCAGGCAGGGAACGCAAGGCACTGCGCCTCCCTCTCTGCGTCCCTTTTGTCCCCTGCGGTGGGCAGTGCAGCTCCCCCAGCTCGGCTTCAAATTGCACCTGGCTCCCCTCGGTTGCCCAAGTCTGCTTTGGGCGTTCGTCCATCTCTGTGTGCAGAGCTTTGCATCCCAGGATTTGTTAAGCAAATGCAGCTGCTGTGGGGAGCCAGGGCTCCTCAGCCTCTCTCTGGGGAGCTGGGGGCACCTCTTTCCCTGGACAGGCTGGAGGAATGGAGGCTGAAGGTGTCTTTCTCCCGGGCCATTTTCACTGAGGTGTGGACAGCAGACAGCGTGGTCTGATCGGTGGGTGGAGGGACACCGTTCTGACATTTCCCACAAGCACAGCAAGACTCCAGAAGTCCAAGCCAAGCGAGGAGCCTCAACACTGCAGAAGCCCGGGGGCTTTGGAAGACCCCGAGGCCCAGGCTGCATGCCAGGCTGATTCCGGCGGTTCCAAGCAGACCCCCGGGCACCCCGAGAGAATAAAAAACAAGAGGAACTTGGTCTCTGGACACCACAGGGAACAGCAAAGGGAGTCTTTGGCTCAGTCCCGCTGGACCACTGAGGTTTGCCCCCTGGGCTGGTCCCGAGGAGGAGGCAAACGTGGCCAGGGCATCCGGACCCCAGTGGGCTCGGGAAGCCAAGAAGCTGTGTGACGGGAGAGACCTAAGCCACATCAGGGTGGTGGCGGGTGTCACCCTCCCGGGCCTGGTCTTGCGAAGGTGATGAGAGCCGCAGGGAGATCCTCGGTCCCCGCGTCCTCCGGTCCTCGGGGCCCCAGCCTCGGGTCCACTCACGTCCTCTCCCGGTCTAGCTCGTGTTTTCTCTCTTGGCTCACAGCTTCCTAGGCAGAAGGTAGGAGGAGTCCCAGTTTCCAGAGTCTCTCATCTCAGGCCCCCCAGGACAGCTGCCCAGCTTTAAAGGCCAAGCAGGGCCCGGGGCCGCCAAGATACGTGGAAATACAGGTGACACCCAAAGCTAGTTAGGGGGTTTAGTTCACTACACAGGGATCCTTGGCTGCTCTAAATGGGGCCTCCGCCGGAAAGTGGCAAAGGTACTTGGGACATTAATCGGTTTATGAAAATTGAGCTGGCGCTGAGTTATTCCGGAAGGGTGTGGGGTGCAGGGGTCTCCAGCCGTCACTGAGTACAGTTGTGCGGATTGCACACTGGACAAGTGCAGTGCCACCTAAAGAGTGTAGTCAGCTCGCCGACGGGCAAGCGTCTGTAGATAACTTGTAAACCCGTGCAGCAATTTTCCAGCTGCTGGCAGCCACGTCCCCCTGGAAAGGTGCTGTTTTCTCAGTGCTGCGTGAGCTGCCACTGACCTCAACTGTTCCAGAAAGGGAGGTGGGGGGCAGAGACGAACCTGGGCGGACAGTCCCCGGGTCACCATGGCAGCCAGGGGCGGGGCAGGCTGGGCCTGTCCTGGGGGACACCCCGGTTGCACACCTCAGGGCTGCCGTTCTCCTGGTTCCGGCTGGGGTGCGGCCTGTAGGCGATCCACACGGCCCCGGGGGCAGAGAGAGCAGGGAAGTCGGGTGTGCAGCGCGCGGACCTGGATGCAGAAAGCCGAGGGACAGGGTGAGGAAACACCAAAGAGGGTCCTGGCTGGCCAGGTTTCGAGCCCTGCCCAGGGGAGTGTGACCCCGGGCGGGCCACTTGCCCTCTCTGGGAGCCTGGGGACGACCCCTGGACGGTCCTCAACTCTGTCATGCTGCTGTTCCAGCTGGCGATGACAGCCAGCACCACTGGGAGGTGCAGAGTCCGCCTGAGCTGCCCTGACCTCGTCCCCGCCTGGCCCCAGCACCCCCTGCCCCCTCCCCCGGCCTTCATCCTTCCCTGCAGGAGCTATTGCTGACCGCTCTTCCCCCTGCTGCACCTGGATGTCCCCGAGGGCCTGAATCGTCCCTGCACTGTGGTCTGATCCACTCCCGCTCCTCTTCCTCCTCCTCCGGGAAGACTTTCCCATGAGTCTTGGCCACCAGAGCGGGCTGCCTCTCCCCTGTGCTCCGCCCCGTCCCGCGCTGAGCTCCTCTCCCCAGGCTCGGCGGGGCGGCACCAGGAGGGTGGGGCTGCCTGCTTCCTACTCAGCAAGTCTGGCTGGACCCAAGAATTTGTAGATTCTCACATTTTTGGTACTGGGGATCGAACCCAGGGCTTTCATTTGGAGCTATAACCCCAGCCCCTTTTATTTTTTGTTTGGAGACAAGGTCTTGCTAAATTCCCCAAGCAGGACTCAGATTTGCAATCTCCCGCCTCAGTAACTCCCTCAGAGTGCTGTGATCACAGGCGGGCGCACCACGCCCAGCTAGAATTTGGTTCAAACAAGCTCCTCAGCGACACTGCCGCCGCCCCTAGGGTCACATCTAAAGAACCTCTGGTGTCTCACTACAGCCAGATCTTAACGGATCTGACACACGTCCTTCTCCCTCCAGGCAGCTGGGGGTGCTGTAAAGGCTGCGGCATCCTCAGCAGCCACCTAGAAGGCCTCACGGAACGCGGGTGGGATAAATACAAGTTAACGAATCTGAGCGCCACGGAGGAACGAGAGGAACGGAAGGGGCTATGTCACACAAAGGGTAAAGGTGACCTTTGGCCTGGACACGAGGTACGAAAGGATACTGGTCAGGCGTGAAATTCAACGCTAGCTCACACTGCAGTGCTGTCAGACCGAACCAGGCCAGAGCAATGTCAGGAATATTTTCCCGCACAGAGCCCTGCTGTGTGATTTTACTTCTCGGAGCCTAACCTACAAGTCCTGGGACAGACATTGATTTGGGGAATTTTAAAACATCTTAATGGGGCTGGGGATACAGCTCAGTGGAATAAGCACCTGCCTGGCAAGTGCAAGGTCCTGAGTTTGATCCCTGGTACCACCAAACAACAACAACAAAACTCTTAATCATACCAGAAAGATGTTACCTGACTGAGCAACCATTAAAGCTTTCCTGGTTAACACCATGGGTTCCATTGCTGGAAACAGAGGTTGGGCCTGGCAGTAAGGAGAAGCCAGACATGCCGGGTGTCATGGCGAACACATATAATCCCAGCACTCGGGAGGCTGAGGCAGGAGGATTGTTGCGAGATGGAGACCAGCCTGGACTACAAAGTAAGCTCAAGGCCAGGCTGAACTGCATAGCAAGACCCTGTCTCAAAAAGACCAAAAAAAAAAAAAAGAAGCCAGACATGACGCTGGTGCCACTGACTTCATCAGGGAAGGCTGGGTCACTTTCCTAATCCCCTGAGAGGCCATGTTCATAGGTTTTGTAGACCCCTGGAGTGGGGCCTAGGGGTGGAGCATGAAACATATTACTACTTCTGCAGGCAGGGACTTGAAAATTGATATTCAAATAGTGGGATAAATAAAAATCATAAAATACTTCACATTTGAGCAAGGAGTGGTGGTGCATGCCTATAATCCCGGCACTCTGGGTGGCTGAGGCAGGAGAGTTGCAAGTTTGAGTTCAGCTGGCACAATTTAGTGACTTAGGGAGACTGTCTCAAAACTTTAAAAAGGGGTAGACTTGGGATGTAGTTCAGTTGAAAAACCCTAGTTTAGTAGCCGAGGATATAGCTCAGTGGCACAGGCACCTGTCTGGCAAGCACAGGGTCCTGAGTTTGATTTCCAGTACCAAAAAAACCCCAAAAACCATAAACAAAAAAAGAAAACTCCTGGGTTCAATCCTCAATACCATAAACAAACAAAACAATTCACATTTACATAGGTGAGGTTTTTGCTGTCAAAGAGCAACCATAGGTTTCAGAGCTTCCTGCATTTCCGAATTGCAGGTGAGGGATGGTGGTGTGGTTTCTAATGTTGTGCATGTGTGTGTCTGTGTGTGTGCACCTGTGTGTAGGGAAATCCATTCTACGGTTCATTTGTTGGTGTGAGTATAAAACCATATAACCCCCTTGAGGACAATTCTGTGACATGCATAAAAACTTCCCCGTATCTTCTGACCTGGCAATTCCAGTTCTAGAAATCCACACCGCAGGGACAAGTGGGCTGTGTGCCAGGTGTGTCCACGGGGATATTTATCCCAGCAATGTTGGTAGTGGCACAAAGTTGGAAACAATGTCCGCCTGTAGGGGATGCTCACAGATCAAACGCTATACTCACACCAGCAGAACACTGTGACTCTGTTACAAACTCGATAAGTCTATATTTGCCGGAGGAAGAAGTAACACGATCTGGTTTGGTTCAAAAGCAGGCAAGGAAACAGTATGGAGCATATGGGACCATGTTCATAAAAGTAAAAATACATGTCTGTCTGCATATGCTTAGCAAATACGGAAGGATATTTACCTAAATATTCACATCTGGGTGGGGGGCCTGGGAATTTTTACTTTCTATTTATGCTTCTCTACATTTGAAGCTTTTCTTCAAATAATGAGTACATGCTGGGTTTTAGAAGCAGGGAAAGCAATGAAATTCATCATCCTATGAAAAAGCAGGTATAAGGCCAGGCATGGTGGTGCATGCCTGTAATCCTAGCACTTAGGAGGCTGAGGCAGGAGGATCTTTGCGAGTTGAGACCAGCCTGGGCTACAAAGTGAGCTCGAGGCCAGCCTGAACTGCATAGTGAGAAAAAAAAAAAAAAGAAAGAAAGAAAAGGCAGGTATAAAACAAAATATACATATGGATAGTGTCTCTTTCAGTTGGGCTAAAATACAGACTTCCCTGTCCAGAGTCACAAAGGGACTTGTCTCCCTGCACAGACCCACCTGAAGGTGCCCCGCATGCCTGGGCTCTGGGGTTGCACCGAACGAGTCTGTGCTGCCCAGAATCCCAGAGTGCTTTCACATTCTGCCTCTCAGGTGACCCCCGAATAACACGGGATGACAGGAAGGCAGATGGTATAGGGAAAGACTGAGGTGCTCATTAAGTCAAGTGACCTCCCTGGTTGAGCAATGAGGCTCAGACCCTTTGACTTCTGACCTCGCTCAGCACCACGGTGGCCCTATTGTTTAGTGTAACATCAAGATGGCAGTGGCGGCCAAGCTGGATTGGATCCTGGTTCCGCCACCTGGCAACTGTGTGACATAGGATGTATTACTTAACCTCTAGGCCACGGTCCCTGGAACATAAGCATTATACATGCTTTATCTGTTCTTCTTCTTATTATATTTACATTTGAATAGGAGGGAACTCAAGGAAGACTCGCTAGTGATGAAAATTCAGGGAAGTTGACAGATTTGGTAGCAATAGGAGGATTTGGGGACAGAATGAGTCTTCTCCCTTTCTGTTTATAGCCCGATCAGGGCCAGCACACAACCTGGAGTCAGATGACCACTGAACTTTTACTGGAGGAGAGTCAAGACCAGCAGAGAAAGCCAGGCTGCCATCCCTTAACCCCCATAGTCAAAGAAAAGCATGTCTCCCATCACTGCTGGTCCTCAATGAAAGACACAGAAATACTCAACCCTGACATGTACCCAGGCAGAGCTACAGCAGCCAGCTCATGGAAGACAGAAATAAATGTCTGTTGTTTTAATTCACTGGGATTTGAGGGTTGTTTGTTATGTAGCATTATCCTTGCAGCAATAACTGACTACTACAACCTGCATAAGAGTATGAATATGAACCTATGGTTGAACGACACTGATTAATGTATGAGACATCTTCAGCTTTTATTGCAGCTTTTCTCCTTTTGTTGAAGGGATGGTTGCAGGGGACCAGAAGGTCACTCAGGCCTAGCCCATGAATGTGACGGTGTGTCTTATGACTGTCATCTGGAAGGAAATGACCAGATCCCTCCTCCTCCAAGAACCCTGCCTCTTCTCTTTCCTTACCCTTGTTTTGTTTTAAAATAGTACTGGAGATTGAGTCCAAGGCCTTTGCATTGACCTACAACAACCCCAGCCCTTTTTTATTTTTTAGGAGACGAGGTCTCTCTAAGCCACCAAGTTGCCAGGTAGAGTTTGAACTCCATGTCTCTCTGCCTCAGCTTCCCAGAGTGCCGGTAGTTTTGAGCTCCCCTTTTCCACCCTTCACCCAGACCTTTGCAGCCCGAAGCAGCGAACGTGTCGGTGGTTGCTGAAGGTCACTCCACCAGGCATACTCACTATCAGTCCGTAAAGGACCCTCAGCTCACTTGCGGGCCCCAGGCCCTGTGACCCCAGGGACTTCAGGTCCTGCCCTGTCTCTGCCCACTTTTTATTTTATTTTCTATTTTATTGTGATATCAGGGATTGAGCTCAGGGCCTTCACGCTGAGCTTTATTCCTAACCCTTTTATACTTTGAGTCGGGATCTCATTAAATCCTAAATTGCTTAGGCTGGGCTCAAATTTGCAATCCTCCTGCCTCAGCCTCCCAGAATGCTGGGATTATAGTACTCCCTGTCCTCTTTTTAATCTCAAAAGGGGAACAAGGGTTTGGCCCACTTCCTGAGGAATCCCCTCCTACCATGCCATTCCCCACACGAGGAGGCTTCTGTCCATGCTCAAGACGGGGCTCTGAGCCCATAGTATCTCCCTCTGATAAATTCTGAGTCTTCCTGGGGAGCCCACTTGGGCCAGGGATAGCCAGGAAGGGTGTTGCTCTGAGGAACTGAGGGGTTTTTCTGATCTGTGAAGGACTGAAGCAAACGAGATAGCAGTGTGGACCTGTTCCATTCAGAAAATACTTTGATAATCCAGTGAAGTAACATATTAATACCCAGCCTGGCTGAGGTTTGAGGCTGGCATTTGAAATCCATGAGTGTGTATGTCTATATGCATGTGCCTTTCCGGAAAAATGTTATGATTCAGTAAAAAAATAAAACCTGATTTAGATGAGGCTCAAAGCTGAGCAGGGCAGCCCATTTTATTCTTCTGGGCTTTGGCCTTACATTCAGTCTGGGGTAAACTATGGAAAGTCAGAGACCAGGTTTATCTTGGATATTTTCAGAGATCAGGAAAGTGTTTGGCACTTAGTAGGTGCTCAATAAATCCTTAAGTCAATGACAGCATGATATAGTGACAAAGCCTGCACTGATTGGAGTGGGACTCATTGCGGATGAAGTTAGTCCCCACAAATTAGTCTGGTTTTAGGAGGGTCTGTTCAGAGTCACTGTAACACCTACTTAGTCTTTAGGTCCACCTTACCTCCCCTATCTGTGAAGCAATTCACATAGGCAATTGCCCTAAAGTCTCACAACCACATGAGCTGATATCGCACCCATTTTGCAGGTCTAGAAACTGAGGCCCAGGCAAGGCATGGTGGAGCACGCCTGTAATCCCAGCACTCAGGAGGCTGAGGCAAGAGGATCATCAAAAGTTTGTGACCAGCCTGGGCTACATAGTGAATTCAAGGCCAGCTTGGACTGCATGGTGAGACCCTGTCTCAAAAGAAAAAAAAGAAAGAAAGAAAGAAAAAGAGAAACTGAGCCTCAGAGAGACCAAGTATGGTCGTCACGGTCACTAAGCAAGACTGTGGCAGAGAGGGAGTTTCTGTGGAGTGCCTGACTCTGAGGCCCAGGCTCCCTGCCCCTTTCCTCCTGGGCCCCCCGCCCATGCAGTGTCCCTGCAGGGTCCCTGCAGATGGCACCGGAGGAGGCTGCTCCGCCCTGGCACGTGGGAAGCACCAGTCAACTCACTGTGCTTCGCTGCCGGGCGTCTTGGATGGGGGGGGCGGGGGGGAGCCTTTCCGGGTGCTGCTCCTCTGTTTCTTCCTCTTGAACACGGTGTCGACCCAGCTCGAGGCCGCAGCGGGGCTCTCCCTGGGCAAAGAGACGACGCAGGGGGTTGGTGGTGGCCTGTCCTGTGTCTGCCACCGTGATGCTCCCGGGCCAACCCGGCAGGCAGGCACCCCGGGCCGCCCCGGCCCCGGAGGCCTCCTGTCTGGTCATCGGTGACTAGTCAGCTCAGCGACACCAGGCCAATGGTCAGCTGCACCCCAGACTTTTACTCACTTCTACGTAGGTGCAAAGAAGTTTAAATTATGTGAACTGAATGCCTCCTTTATGCCTAAGTCTGAAAGGATGAAAGTTATAGAAATTGTCTAAAAGTTTTATACATAAGTTAGAGGTAATGTGGGAGCAGGGTAGGTATATTTCAAAAAGTCTGCTATGGTGTGGGCACACATAGAAGGTAAGAATGTTTCAGGCCGCATCCTCCCAGCCCTGCAGCTGTGAGCAGGGGCCACCGTCAGAGGCGTCCCAGAGCGGGGTGCTGCTACATCGCGGGGTAGAGCAGAGATAGGTTTGAGCGGCCCTCTGATCATCCTCTGCCTCATCTGACGGGCATCTAGCCAGCAAGGGGGCCTGCTGACGTGGTCCCCAAGGACTGTTTTTTTTTTTTTTTTAAAGGCCAGTCATAATTGCCGCAAAAATAACAGTAGGAAAAAAAAAGTGGGACCTTTGTCCATGGACATTTCAGTCGCAAACAATCCAGCTCTCAGACAAGAGCGTTCAACAGAATTTTGCGTCTGCTCACAAACTCCACGCCGGACGAAAAAGACTTCCTCAGTTGCCTTCCCCAAAACTGTGAAACTAAAGAGTTTGTGAACCGAGGTACCAGCATGCATGTCGCACGGCCTGGGCAATCCAGGCACAGTATAAGGAGATTCTCTGGGGTGATCCAGCAGGGATACTGAGGCCTCAACGTGCAAATAAGAGACCATCTGGATTACGGAAGCCTGGAAGAGAGGCCCGTTGGAGAGAAATGAATTCATATCATGCAGAGGTGAGCCGAGGCTGTCCGCTGGCTGTCTCCATCTCAAACCGTGGCCTCACGGGAGAGTAAAATCCGGGCGTGGGGGTATAGGAAATGAGGAGCATGTCCTCACCCTTGAGAACCGGCTCATGCCCACCGAGAGCCCCCTCTGGGAGGAGGGAAAGGGCTTGGCGCGCTCACAAGCTGGAGCAGGGCCTCGCTGTGCCTAGCACAGCTAAGGGCCCAGAAACATCCCCTAGCTGGGCCCCCCTGACCACGGGAAGGAGCAGTCCCCAGGCTGGGGGAGTAGCTCAGTGGGAAGGGCAAGGGTTCGGTCCCCAGGGTGGGGAAGAAGCCACCACACACTCGGTCGACAAAGGAGAGACTTACACTGCATGCGACTTGCTGACAGGTTCCTTCACGTCCAGCAGAGCCATGGCGCTTGTGGGACTGGAGGAGGCCAGGAGAGCTACAGCAAAGCAAAGAGAGTGGGGACGGGAGCGAGCTGGGGTGGGTGGGGTACCGGTCACTCATGGAGTAACTGGGGCGCTGCAGGAGATGCTTCGGGCACACTGCAGGCGGCCAGAGGGTTTCTCCGCCTCAGCACTGCTGCGGTGAGGGTCAGAGGTCGCATTCTTTGCTGGGGCGCCTCTTGGGCGCTGTAGGATACTCAGCGGCATCCCTCTGGCCTCCACCCACCAAGCAACAGCCTCAGAAGCCTTCAAAGGTTGCCAAACGTCTCTCCCAGCCAAGAGCTACGAGGCTGTCAGCTCCAAACAGCAGGCATCTAGAACTTGCGATCCTCTTGCTTCTGCCTCCAAGGGCGTTTGGATTATAGGTATGTGCCACCATGCCCACTCTGACTTGTTGTCTGGCTCTTAATGTCCTTGTGTTTTGTCTTATTGTGATTAAAAGAATCAAAGTAAACCTACTGCAGAGAAAGCAAGTCACCTTAGGCTTGAGCCCCGTCCCCAAAGGGAGCCTTGCAGCTCTGTGGTGTCTGCGGTGCCAGTTTGGCTGATGGGCATGAGACAGGCTGGCTTCGTCCATCCTGTGGATCCCTGCCCCCTACCCTACACAACCACGTCCAGCGGCCCACACATTTCTTCTTCGTGAATGTCCTTGCATTTTCCCGCTCTGCGCCTGAAAATCTACACAAAATCTGAAATACCTGTTCTCCATCCCACCAAATCCCACACGCCACAGTTATCAACATCCTGGCCATTCAAACTCACCTATCACCCCCCCAAAAAAAGCCTCTCTGTCCCCCAGAGAGAAGTGGCCTTACTCTGTAGACACTCTCAGTACCGATTTGTTAGATATATCCACCCAACGCTCGTGTTTCTGAGATCAGTACCCATGCTGGAGAGATTTCCTGGGAGCGAGGGAGAGAGGGGTGCTTCTCAAACTATCTGTAGTGGAGAAGCAGCTTTTAAAAAAGTATATAGACCACCGGGCATGGTGATGCACGCCTGTAATCCCAGTACTTGGGAGGCTGAGGCAGGAGGATCGCTGCAAGCTCGAGGCCAGCCTGGGCTGCATAGTGAGTTCAAGGCCAGTCCTGGCTCCAGAAAAATGTGGTATTAAAATATAGAGAGACTATCCATAATGGACTAGTGCTCTTGGGAAGTATAGTTCAAATGAGTCAGTAGAAGAGTGATCAGGCTACCTTATCACTCCTACACGTCTAAGTGCTTATTCTCAGTCTCCACATTCACTTCGTGTGGAGCCGGCCCCGGTCCGAGCACCACTCTGAGAACGTCTGCCAGCAAGGTGGCTTCTGCAGTAAAAATCAACCGCCACAGCAGTCCAGCAGTTCAACCGTGAGTGGGCAAAAGAATCACCTGAAGGGCTTGTAAAACGCCCAGGCAGTGGAGCCCCCGCCCCAGAGTCTGGGACTCAGTAGATCTGTGGTACAGCCAGAGGCCGGTCATTGCCGGTCATTGCCGGTCATTGCTAACGACCCCCCAAATGGTACTTTTGCAGCTCTTGGGGGGCGGAGGGGGACGTGCTCAAATGGCGATGGCGCTGCCCCCTCGTGGCGGCCTGGGGTTATGACATGCAGAGCCGCGATGGTCCCCGCTACCAGCCGCGGTGTTGAGAGAGGCTTTGGACACCCAGAAGCCGTAAGACGGGAGGGTCCCTACCTTGGGGCTGTTCTTGGCCTAACATCTCCACAGGTGGCCGAGCACGTGACGTTGGAGGTACAGGGACAGTGGAGAGCCTTGGAGATGTGAATGCGCTGAGGGAGACTCCGACCTGCGGCCAAGGTGACCCAGGGAGCCGCCCGGGGGTCGCACCAGGAGGCGATGAGCCCGGTGCTGAGCTGGAGGTGAAGTGCCCAGGCGCCAAGTCATCTGCGGGATGCGGCAGCGATGAGGCCGGCGGCGGGGCCGCAAGAGGCAGTGGCTGGGGCGAAGAGACAGTCGAGGGCACTGGCGACTGCACGGGCCCCTCGGGTGTGGGTTCAAGGGTGTGCACAGGCAGGGACGCAGGCGGGGGGCTGCCCCTCCCGGACCCCGGGACGTGGAGCGGAGTGGGCTCCTCCGGCCGGGCCCAGGACCTCCGGGGACACAGCTGGCTGCACTCGGGGCACTCGGGGCCCAGCGCCAGCGCGATCTGGGAGTACACCTCCACGCGGGGGAAGATCACTCTCCTGGATGGGGAGTCGAGGTACGCAGCGTCTGGGGGAGACGGCAGCGCGGTCACAGTGGGCCCCGAGAGCTGCGCCCCATGGCCCCGGCCCTGCTCGTCAGGGCCCTTGCTTTGCTTACTTCAAGTTATGGAGACAAAGGCCATGGCTCCTGGGCCTTTTTTTCTTAGAGTTTTTGATTGGCTCATATTAGCACACAGAATAATGAGATTTGTGATGTTATACTGGCAGAGGCGTAGAACAATTTTAACCATTTTCACTCCTCTTACCCCCGCTTCCCCATCCCTAAAAGACCATCTTCTAGTTTCCGGTCCTCTCTCCTCTTGCTTTAGTACGGCCCTGGGCTTAGCGCTTACTGGCCACCAGGGGGAGGCAGCATTGCCCGAGAAAACAACCGAAAGAGCGCTAAGAAAGCAACTGTGGCTTTCGGTTGGTAACTGTGCAAATATCCATCACGACGGTGTCGTGCTATGTACCACATTATATATGTACTGCAGGACAGCACCTGATAAAGCGGGGCATTAAGAACGGGATGGGAAGAGCACAGGAACTCCCTGCCCTGTTTCACAATTTTTCTATAAATCTAAAACTATTACTAAAAGCAAAGCTTATTAAAGATCTGGCAGGGAAAGTTGGAAAAGGATTAAATAGGCTTCTCCAAAGAAGATATAGATGGAAGATTAAGCAAATGAAAAGATGCTCAAAATCCTTACGCATTATGGAAATGCAAATTAATGCTATGATAAGATACTATTATACACTGTTAGAATGGCTAGCATTGAAAGACTCATCACACCAAGTGCTGGTGAGAATCTGGAGAAATGGATACTGGCTCACGTGATACTGGTGGGAATGTAAAATGTCACATGACTTTGAGAAACCATTTGGCAGTTTTTAAAAAAGCCACATATATATTCTGGTTATGTACCCACAAGAACTGGAAAGAGAATCCTGAGGAGCAAGGCACACACCTATGTTCATTGCAGCATTAGTTACAATAGCCCAAGGGCAGAAACAACCTATGTGTCCACCAGTAGATGAATGGATAAAGAAAATATGGCGTATACATACAGCCTTAAATAGGGAAGAGGAAATCCTGTCACATTCTACAGTGTGGATGAGCCTGAGGGCACCGAGAGCAGCGAAACATCCAGTACTGTCCGGCCCCACTTCTCTGGGATATCTGAAGGGGTTAACCCTGTAGGGACGGTGCTCCCTTCTGAAGCACAGACACTAAAGTTAGAGCCACACAGAGGTTAGCAAGGTCCCCCCGAAAGGGTGACATGCAAATTCACAGAGCTGTCCCTCTTTTATCAACTATAATGGAGAAATCTGAGTCACTTGTAGGAAACGGACGCAGCTTCAGGCCATCGTGCTCACTGAGATAAGTCAGACACAGAAGATTGAATATCACGTGGTTTCTCTTATATGAGAAACCCAAAGTGTAAATAATTTAACAAGCAAATTCAATGAAAGATGTTAGAGAAACAAGCAAAGAGACTTTTGTGGAGAGGGGAAGATCCGGGAACTGGGAAGACAGGAGGGAGGAGAGAGGACAGGAAAGTGAAAAGGGTCCAGATGCAATGTGCGTCTGTGCCGAGTCCCCACAACACATGTATTTGTTATGGATCACAAATATATACAAGAAAATTAATTAAACAGAAAAAAACCTCTCCAGGGAACAAAGTAGAAGGCTGGCTACCAGCGGGAAGAGGAGGAAGCAGGGAGTTGCTGATCCCTGGGAACAAAGTTTCAGGTTTGCGGATGGAAAAGTTCCAGAGTTCTGTTGCACGACTACATGAACACAATCGACAATACTGTTAAGACAGTCATGTGTTGTTGTTGTCGTTGTTGTTTTACCACAATTAAAATACGTGTGTGTGTGTAAGTAAAACACACACGTACCACACAGTCCGGTTATTCTGCTGCTAGGTATTCAGCCAAGAGAAAGGAAACCAAGGGTCCATACAAAGCCTTAGGCATGCTGCGCTCTCAGCAGCCTCGGTCCTCGGAGCCCAAAGGTGGAACCGACCTAGGTGGAACCGACCTAGGAGTCCCAGGCGAAGCCACTGCGTGAAGGGGCCGCGCTGTTTTCCTACAACCGGACGCAGGGGAGAAAGGGAACCGGGCGACCCATTCAAACGTGCCCCAACAGGGATGAATCTCCAGAAATTTATGCAGAGACAAAGGATCAAGATAAAAGAGAGCTTACTCTGCAAGACTGAATTTACCAAGGGCCCTAGAAAATGCAAATTAATCTAGGATGATGAGAAACAGATGGGAGCTTGCTTGGAAAAGAGGAGGCTCTGGAAGGAAATTGCGGGTGACGGACGCGCCCGTCTAGATTGTGGCGGTGGCGTCACAGCGCGATGTGCGTGTGCGCGTGCAAATTCAGACCCGGCCCCTCCCAGCGCCTGCTCGAGGCCCGCGCCGCACACCTGCGGGGATTTCACGAGGGCCAGCCAGCAGTGCCCTTCCTCTGGCGGGGGGGCTGCCTGGCAGCGGGGATAATTAGGGTGACATCTTTCAGGGTGCAGCTTCCTGCTGGAGGCGACCCCATCCAGAAAGCAGTCAGGCAGGGGGCAGGCAGGGATTAAGAGTGGAGCTCCGGGCACCGACCTTAGTTTCTCGGGAGTGTCTGGGGCTCCTGTCCTCTCCCGCCTCGCGTGTGGACAGGAGTGGGGGGGCACCCTGAGTGCAGGACGCATGCGCACATGCAGATCGCGCTTGGACAAACCCAGGGCCTCTGGAAACCCCGTGGGTCTGTCTGGGGGTGCAGGGGGGCAGGGAAGCTGAGCCCACTTCGCACCCACTCCCCGGGGTTTGCGAGGACTAGAAATGGAAACTTCAGGGCGAGAGACCGGTGAGAGAGGTGGGGGGGGGGGTCTCCTGGGGCAGCGGAGCGAGTCTCCAAAATCTGACTCTTAACCCCCCACCCCTTTGGGGCAGTGGTGGGGACGGAACCCAGGGCTCTGTGCAAGCTCAGGAAAGCTCTCTATCCCTCAGCTACCCCTCCAGCCCCCCAAATCCAAGCCTCAGAGAACTTTCTACACCCCAAGCCCCCGGCGTCCAAGCCTGGTACCCCATCGGGGGTGCTGCCTGTTCCCGGGACTCTGGGCCAGGCCCCTGCCCCCGTCTGCCTGCACTGCTCAGGGCACCCGTGCTTTGGATACTTGGGTCTCAGTCTTCACAGCTGCCACCTGCGTGGATGTGCGGGGGGCGGGGCCGTCAGTCACCAGGTCACGCTAGCTGCCGCCTGGCCCTGGCTAGAGTCCCCCGTGGGAGCTGTCCCCTCGGTGTGGGAACTCTGGTAAGGCTTTGGGGCTTTGCTCCTTTCATCCTCCAGGAAAACTCTGAGGTGGATTCGGTTATGAGGCCATTTTTACAGATGAGCAAACCGAGGCCGCAGGAGACTGACCCAGACCCCACACTTGGTAGTTATCAGTAGCAAGGCTCAAACTTTTCCTTAAAAGGGACCCGAGACTCTGAGCGGAAGTGACTTTTCCCTAGCACGCAGTCTGGGGTGGGGTCAGGCCCAGAGCTGCTCTCCCCAGAGCTCCTGGCTTCCCACCCTGCTGTCCTTTCCCCCCAAGACCCCAGCCCTGCCATGGGGAGAAAGGACCCCGAAGAGAATTAGAACAGCTGGAGAAAGCAGGAAGCAGCTCTGAAGGGGGGGAAAAAAGGAAAAGCAAATATGTCCCAGGGAGAAATTGTGTTCACCTTTTAATCTTTTTTTTTTTTTTTTTTTTGTCTTTTTGAGACAGGGTCTCACTGTAGTTCAGACTGGCCTTGAGCTCACTTTGTAGCCCAGGCTGGTCTCAAACTCAAGATGATCCTCCTGCCTCAGCCTCCCAAGTGCTGGGATTACAGGCAAGCATCCTCATCCTTTAATCTTACCCCCAAGTATGTCTAAAGCTACACACACAAAGTGCTCATGATGGCACTCCTTGTAACAGGGAATACTCAAAAATTCAAAGGCCCGATGAGGTCTAGGTCTCCGTACTGTGATGGGATATTATACAGCTGTGAAAAAACATACAACAACAGGGCAAAGCTTCTGAGAGAGCGCTAGGTAGGTGCCCTTACTCTAGGAATCCCTTGTCTAAAACCATGTTCTAGCTAAGGAGAAGATTCTAAAGATGGGAAAGGCTGAGTGTGGTGATGCACATCTGTAAACTTAGCACTTGGGAAGCTGAGGCAGGAGGAACATCGAAGTTTAAGGTCAGCCTGGACGATACAGCAAGAACCTGCCTCAAAAAATCTAAATAAATAAAAAAGATGGAAAAGATCTTTTTTTTTCTTTTAACAAAGATATTTGCCATGGCCTTCATGGAGCCACAGTGTTAATGCTATGTGGCCTGGGCGTCATTCTGCTCCTGATACAACCCAGAGGGGCCATAGACGCAGGGATCCTCTTTCCAAACCATCGCAGGCCAAGGCTTTTTCTCCGATTGGTTGACTGATATGTCACTCAAAGTCTTGCACAAATACAAACTGCTCACATGGATGAACAATGTGGCTTTATGGGAAAGACAATAAAATGGGAGTGAAATGAGACAAAAATGAGATTCTTGGCAGAGATTTGAACTATGAATCTCCTAACTATAGGTTTTTTATTTGTTTTTCTTTTTGAGGCGGGGTTTCCCTATGCAGTTCAGGCTGGCCTTGAGCCCATTTTGTGTACCCCAGGCTGGCCTGAACTCACAGAGATCCTCCTGCCTCAGCCTCCCGAGTACTGGGATTATAGGCGTGCACCACCATGCCCGGCCTAAGTATAGGTTTTAAACCCATAAATATGGCCACCATTGGGCCCTCGTCCCCATTTCTACTTCTCCAGGCCCCAAATGCGAGGGGCTGCTCATCCTGAGCCTCCTACTCCTGTCTTGGTTCCACTGTCCAACCCTTCTTCCCCCAAGCACCGCGGTACTCACTCAGCCGCCTCAGGTAGGAAACTGCGTCCTCGTAGCCCCGGTAGTAGTAATCTTGCAGGATCTGGGGGGTGCGGGCACCGGAAAAGAACCAAGCTGGGGGGCAAGGAGTGACTGCCCCCTTCCCACCCAGAGCCAGCCGCTTTTGCACTGCTCTTGAACTTTATTGGATGGGCTTTTCAAAATGGACCCCACCAGGGGCCCTTCGCTTGCTCTCTGCTGAGGACTGGGGAGCAATTCCTGATGGAGGTCCTGGTGACCCCATGTTAGCATCTGACCCACTGATCACAACACATCCCATCCTCAGCCCCCTCTGGGTGCTCATAGGAGACCTCGAGAAGATGCATGTAGGCCATGGAAAGGGCAGAGTTTGGGATCTGGGTTCAAATCCCAGTACTACAGCTTATTGGCTATGTGCCTGTGGCTGCTCAGGACCTCAGTTTCCTCATCTGTGAAATGGGGACAGTAGTAGAACCTCCTCAGGGGTTGCCAGAGGACCACATGAGACACTGCCCACAAAGCCTTTCTAGAGGCTGGATTTGACCGACAGGCCATGTTTTGCTGCCCTGTGTCAGTGCCTTGCCTGTCAGAGCAGCAGCAGTCCAGTAGCACTTCCATCTGGGGTTCTGACATCAACCTGGGTTACAGGCTTACTGAGGCTGGGAGAGCTCAGGGGACTTATTCAAGGCCACACAGCCGGTTAGCAGCAAGGTCAGGTGGCAAGTCTAAGAGCCAGTGGTTGGGGGCACCCAAGGGGAGGAACTCGATCCCCGCCATCCCCCTCCCCACTTCTCACCACCAGGTCCGGGGGGAACAGGGCGTGGGTCATGCGGGTGATGTTCTCCAGGGAGAACTGGAAGGAGTAGTTGAACATGCGGAAGTCGTGGAAGATGGCGGGGCAGTCCCGGGGGCAGATGTCCTGCTGCCCGCTGAAGGTGGAGATGGTGAGGGAGTCCGTCCAGAAGGAGCAGGGCTGCATGCTGGTGAAGCCCCCGTCGATGTACCTCTGGGGGGTGCAGAGCGAGGGTGCTCAGCGGTGGCCGGGGTCTCACCCTACTGCAGGGGCGGCAACGGCTTGGCCCCATAGCAAAGGTGGGGCGGAGGGACAGAGCCTCTGTCCTTTTCCAGACCTCCTGGGCCAATGCCCGCATTATTGTTTGTTTGTTTTTTGTCTTTTGGAGACAGGGTCTCGCTTTGCAGTTCAGGCAGGCCTCGAGCTCACTTTGTAGCCCAGGGTGGTCTCAAACTGGCAATGATCCTCCTGTCTCAGCCTCCTGAGTGCTGGGATTACAGGCATGCGCCACCACGCCTGCCTATCCTGCATTATTTTATGAGGCCCCCAAATGATTCATGAACACATGAAAGATGACCTTGAAGGTCCCCACTTGGCGTTCCAGATCCCCACCTTCCAGAGTCATAATCCACACTCTGTCAGGCGTGGGGAAATCTGAGAAGCTGCATACTGGGTTGGAGTCCAGAGAAGCCTGCCCAGGCAGGGAGGCTCACTGGAAAGCCCCAGAGGTCCTCACTGTATCGAGACCACCCCTCTGCTCTCCCAGATGCGGCTCCCAGGGTCCCCGAGGTGTCCCCAGCTCCCAGCCTGCCCCTGTAACACCAGGGTCAGGTCACTCACCACGCCTCGGTACATTGGGGGGATGAAGCCGCAGTACACGGGGACAAAGCAGCTGCAGTACAGGGCCTGGGGGCAGTAGGATTTGGGTGTGGTCATGGGTCCTGGGGGCGGGTGGGGGTCACTTGGCACTGCTGCCTCCACCCCACCAATCCCGCTGTCCTTCAACCAAGGTGAAGGCACCTGTCCTGGTGGGGAGGGGCCCAGTTCCATTTTTGGCTCGAGCCTAAGGAGTCCTGGTGCTTGGTAAGCTATGAGGTCAGTAGGGACCCGAAGTGGCCTCCGTATATTTGGGGTTCTCTGCAGATACCAAGTTCCCCCGCATCCAGGGGATTCAGCAGTCATTAATCTGTGTCGGTGAGATGGTCCCACTTGGGAATGCTCGGAGACAGGGAACAGCAGGACGGTCACAACAGTGACAGGGCCTTTGCTGGAGGTGCGCATGGGCACTGGGGCCCCATGGCCAGGGGAGGGTAGCACGGGGCAGGGGGCGATGAGGGAGAATACCCGGGCTGAGGGGCTGGGGTTGCTTCCAGCAGAAGCTGTGGAGTAGAGGGGCAGGAAGGAACCCCAGGCAGAGCGTGTGCGTTGCAAAGGGGTTCTAGCTTCTATCCAAAACGTCCCCCCAATCCTCATGTGTCTGGAAGGTGATCAGATCGAGGGGTGCTACACTCCCCAGGGGATCCATCGGGTATTCATCGCTTACCAGCCCAGCCTCGGAGTGTACCGTGAGGAGGCGGGGCCTGGCTGGGGGCGGTCCCGGGGGCGTGGCCTGGAAAGGCGCCCCCCCCTTCTTCCGGTGCGCCTCGCTGTGAGCAGTGTGCTCTGCCAGGGCCTTCTGCCCTACTGCCCCGCCTTGGAGCCTGCTACCCTCGGGCTGAAACTCGAGCCAAAATAAACTGCTCTTCCTCTATGTGTGACTTAAGACAAAAGGTTTGGGCGCAGTGCGGGTGTGATGAGTTGCGGGTGCCCCGGCAGGAAAGTGGGGTGAGATGGGGCTGGGAGGAGGCGCTGCGGGCCCTGGGAGCCGCGGGGGAAATGTGGCGCTGGCCGTGAAGGAGCAAGGCATAAAGAATAGGGCCTCATGATCTGGGGGGTCTTGGGGGGTCCGCGCGCCTTCAGGCCCCGGCCCGCGACCAGACCAGCGTGGGCTGTGAAGACAGTCGCAAGGCCCGCAGCTGGAGGAGCGGGAGAGCGGCATGGACGGAAACAGAGGCAGCTTAACGAACTCCCTTGTGCTAAAAAAAAAAAAAAAAAAAAAAAAAAAAAATCCCAGGCGCTAGCTATCCAGCAACAGATTCGTGACTAAAATTTCTATGATGAGCTTCGCACGGTGCGCATCCGGCGGGGTGCAGATGTCTCCGAGTGATAACCAGCTCTGTGATGGCTTGATCACTGGGGGAGGGGGACCCTGGTACAAACCGGGAGCCGTTCAGCAGGGGCCGCACTGCAGCCCCGGCTGGGAGATCCGCAAAGGCTCCTTGGGGCCCCGCAGCACCACCCGGGCCTCTCAGGAGCTGCGGGCAGGAGCAGCCGGGGAGAGATGCTGGGCAGATAGCAGGGAGGGCTGTGGAGAGAGGGGGTGCCCGCCCAGTGCCCCAGGATCCTTGCCTCGATGAGCTCCTCCTTGGACGTGAACTCGGACACCACCACGCTCTCGCCGTCCTCGAAGCGGGTGAGGCCCACGTGCAGCTTCCCCGTGGTGAACTTGTAGGCGTCCTCGGGCAGCGCGCTGTACAGAAACTGCCGCATCATGCGTACCATCCTGCAGGACGGCGAGAAGGGCCCCAGGAAGTACCTCTTCACCTCGGCCAGGCCCAGGTTCAGCACGCGGAGGTACTCTTCTGCAGGGAGAGCAGAGCGGGGCCGCATCACCCTAAGGCCAGGGGTCAGGAGAGGTCTAGGGTGACTTTGCCATCTCATGTTGCCTGTGGAAGGTCTCGAGGAAGGACCTGCCGTCGCGCACCTGAGCGAAGCCAGGCCTGGAAGGAGGAAGTCACTGGCTTCCCCAGGGCCACAGCTAGCAGAGCTGGATCCTGGCGTCCTACTCCCTGACCACGAGTCAGATGGACAGAAACTTTCATACTGACAGCTAAAGGAACCATTTCTCACCCCAAAGTAACTTTCTCCAGCTTCCTGTCCCACCTGGGTGTCTACTCCAGACTATATATTCTTTGTGGCTCTTGTGTGAGATTTCTATTAAAACATGGATACTGAAAGCCTGTAATTCTAGACCTATGGGAGGCTGAGGCAGGTGGATCGAAAGCTCAAGCCAGACTGGGCAACTGTCTCAAAATAAAAAATAAAAAAGGGCTGGGGATATAGCTCAGTGCAAAGACCCTGGGTTCAATCTCCAGGACTGAAACAAACAGTTGAAAGACATTATCAAGTGACACCTGGGAAACTTGTTCAGTGGCCAGGAGGCAGGGTGAGCTGTGAGGAGGTGAACTGTGCCTTGATTTCATTGCTGGCCTTTCCTGTGTGGCCCAAGGTACAGGCTGGTGGGGAGGAGCCTGGTGCTCCGCGGTGCAGTGCCCCTCCCTCCCCCACCCAAGTCCCCAGAATCCTGCCTGGGGTGTGTGGGCTGTAAGCTAAATTCTCACGGCAGCCGTGCTGTGTGGTCTGTATTTTGTCACGGTGCTTTCCGGGGATCAGTTGGCAGACAGATCTGAGATTTACACTAAGGTGTGTGAACCTGGAACCTACGTTGCTGCTACAACCCTTAACCTGCTTCCTGCTGATCGCTGCTATTTCCTGCCCTACACAAGCCTCCTGGGAAAAACAGATGGAAATAGCTCTGAAAAGGAGAGCTACGTTTTTCTATTAATTTAAAGGGAATTTTTTTTAAAAACCCCAAACTAAAAGCAAAACAACAAAAACGATACAGAATTTCAAAACAAGGTGGTAAGAAATTAACAATGGTTATTATATTGCATATTGTTATCTTCAAAGTAGTTGCTCAGATTACCAGATAGAGGTATGCAAGATTGGTCAAACCATTAAGCATTAACTGTTCCTTTCAATAAACCAGTAGAAATTAGTAGTACAATTATAGCATGGGTACATTTTTAAAGCATTTAAAAAATATATATATTTATATATATAAATTTATATATATAAATATATATATTTATATAAATATATTTCTTGGGGCTTGGAATTGAACTGTCAACTCCATGCACGCTAACTATGACTCTAAGATTGAGCTATAGCCCCAGCCCTTAAACAAATATTTGATTGTGAAAGATCCTATGTAGATGAACTTTCTTAAGAAAGCTTAGTGTTTTGTGGTAATAGCTACTTGCGAGGCTGTGCGGTTGTGAGTTCTCTGTCTCTGTAGGTAACCAAGCAGAGATAAGACAAGTTCCTTTGTCAGAGAGCTTATCAAAGGGATTCCTATATAGGGAGCAAGCACGCAGCCTTTCCAATATGTCTCACGACGTAAATGGTGTGATCAGAATATGCAGTGAATGTTTAAATTTAAAAAAGAATTTATAAACGGTGTGGTGGTTCATGCCTGTAATCCCAACACTTGGGAGGCTGAGGCAGGAGGATCTTTGCAAGTTTGAGACCAGCCTGGGCTACAAAGTGAGCTCAAGGCCAGCCTGAACTGCATAGTGAGACCCCGTCTCAAAAAGACAAAAAAGAAAAAAGAAATCATGAAATGGAAATGTTTTGAATCAATTTGATACATCAAGGCAGCCAGGACAGAGCAATGAAAGACACAGAAGAGGGCTCCAGAGCTGCTTTGGGAAGCGGCAGGAACAGTGGGACGAGTGGGGAGGACTTTGAGGACACTAACAGCTATGTATTTTTTACCGCAATGCATTTTTACAAAGGTAAACTTCCCTCGTGTTTTTCGATCAGCCCTCGTGTCCAGGAAGCCATCAGTGTGCTCACTCTCTCTCCTATTCACAGAGAGCTTCAGCAGCTCACCCCGGACCACACCCAGCAGTGAGGACGAACCAAACCCGGAATGCTTTGCTCCTTTGGTTAGGTGGTTCGCAGATTACAGCATCCTGCGAAGTGGGCAGAATAGAATAACTGGGGACTGTTGCACAGCTGTGGAAACTGAGGCAGAGAGCAGCTCTGTGTCTTGCCTGAGGTCACACAGCCAAGCAGAGGTTTTTCTGACCCTGAATCCTGCCCTTGAGAGATTTCCCCAAGTATTGGACTGAGCAGGGTGCAGGGAGGAAGAGGCTGAGCGAGCCTGGTTGCCATGGTGACAGCCTCCTCCAGGCTGCGTTCAGGATCAGACCTGCATCTGTGTGGCAGGTACCCACCTGCTCGAGGGAACGTCTCAGCTGTCACCCTATTCAGGAGAGGGGCCGTCAGATCTGCCCTGTGAGGGCCTGTACGGGCAGCATCTCACTCCAGGGAGAGCGGCAGCCACCTCTCCAGCAGCTTATGAAACAGCTGGATCCTTGCATACCGTGGTGTTGGGTCACTGAGGTCTGACTGGCACGACCAGTTGGGACAGGGAGAGGAGCCAGATGGGGACTCATTCTTTTTGGAATTCTTAATGAGCAGCTTAAAGCCTCAAAAAGGTCAATGACCTTTCCCTCAGGCTTTGCTGGGGAGAGGATCAATTTCTACAACCCTGGATCCCAGGGCAGGCATCGCGGGGATGTCAGAAGGAAATTTGTCCTCGTCACACAAAGCACATATACTCTTTGTAGATAAAATAGTTTTTAAACGTGAAGACAAGTGCAAAGGAAAGCCGTGGCTTGGAATTAATTCCTCCTTCCAGAGATTAACATTTGGTCTGACTTCTTAGACCACTCTGTATTTTCTTTTTATTCTTCTATGGAATCATACTACACACATTAATTGTACTTGCTTTTTGGCCTCCTTCAGGTCTACTATGTCTTTCCTTGTCAAGAAAATATGTATTCATAGTGTAATTTTAAAAGAAGCATGAAAAGCAATTGTGAGGTTAGATCATTATTCATTGAGAAGGTCCCCAGGAGGGTTTGCCTAAATTAGTTTATATCTTGTTGCTATTTGTTCGCTTGCTTTTCTAAATCTTGCCTATGACCTTAATTTCTTTCTTTAGATTAAATTCCTTGGATTGGGAATGCTGGATCGAAGCTACTTCGGGATTTTATTCATTTCCAGTCAACTTTCAACTATTCAGAGGTGAGGGACAGGGGACTATGGAAATAGTGATGAATTTCCAATGTGCACCTGTCTCAAAACAGTGCTATCTGGACATTATCAGGGCTCCAACCAGAGTCCTGCGGCCAGGTTGGGCGGGGCAGGCTGTCTGATTTCTCCCAGTCTGGCCTTCAGTTTAAAATGCTTTCTGGTTGCTTACTGGAGCCATAAACCAAAGGATGCTTCTACCTCTGCATCTTCTGATCTTCTGTGGTGTGTGTGTGTGTGTGTGTGTGTGTGTGTGTGTGTGTGTGTGTGTGTGTGTGTCTTCTCCCTCCTCTCTCTCTCTCTCTCTCCCCCCTCTCCTTTCTGGCCCCCTTTTCCCACCTAGGAGAGAAATCTGTTCACAACAAATCTCCATTAGTGTAAAGGCTGGTGTTAGCATTAGGGTTAACTAGGAGGAGGGATACATTTAGCCCACTTCTCTATAGATCTATGTACTTCTCAGCATCGTCTCTCATTTAAAAGCCTCCTAAGCTGCAGGCTGCAGCCCCAGGACAGAGGGTCCCGCACGGATCACGGAGAGGTGGCTCCTAAACCAGGAAACTCAAGATTGGCTGGTCCCGCCCCAGCCACAGAAGAGATTCTCTGAGGCCAGGGCTTGGCGGTCCTTCTCCTTCTTCACACCCTGCCCACACCAGCACCCCCAGAACCCTCTCCGTAGGCCAGGCGCCCTTCTAGCGCCGCACTCCCTGGGCTCATACAGCCTCCTGTGACATCTAGTGAGTGTGCAGGGTGCCGCCCCGGGGGAAGGGCTACTTGACTTAATTACACAGTAGCTTGCAAGCAAGATCATCACCCCAGATGGATGGGGAGGCGAGAGAATTAGCTCCATTGATTGTGTCGTCAGCTCACTGGGGCTGTATTGTGGCAAGAACTTCAGTAAAAAAAAAAAATATATATATATATATATATATATATGGAAATTAGATGCAAGGATTAGGAGATTTTGAAGAATACTTGAAGCTGTATCTCCAGACTATTCAGGGGTTTTGCTTCTCTTCTGTTGCTTGGGAGAATATCACCACATAGCATCTGGGTTATCACCGGTCAGTGAAATAATTCTTCAACCTCAATTTTGCCAGCTGTGAAAAGGGGACTCAGCGGGGCTACGTTTCTGAATTTTTAAACGCCCTGCGCACAGGAAGCGCTTGATTCTGGTCGCGTGACTGCGAGCGCGGCTTCTGAGGTTTCCCTCAGCCTCTCCGTGAGGAGAGCAGTGCGAGTAGATTTGACAGCATACCCCGGACCTTGTCAACTCGGGGAGACACTACAGGCTCAGTACGTGTGGGGGATGAAGGATGCTAGAAAAAGCACTGGAGGAGAAAAAAGGGCCAATTTGTGTCTATTTAACTGACGTGTGTGACGACCAGCCCTCCCCAGGAGCAGGGCGCTCTCTGCCGTTAATCCTTTTGTCCCTCGCGCTCAGTGGCGTGCCCGGAACACGGCAGGCTCTCGACACACATGGCTGCGTGCGTGAGTCATGAATAAATAAATGCACTCCAGAAATCAAAGAGGGACGCTGAGGCCCGGGGAGACAAGAAGCTATTCAAAATGACCCAGAAGGTAAAAACAGAGGCCTTCTCTTCTCACCTCCACATTACCTCCTGTTAAGTAAAAAAAAAAAAAATCCTAGAAATATGGGCACTTGGAAGCTGATGATTTAAGCTGTTGGGATCCCGTTCCGGGGGTGCCCGAATTGGGTCTGCGGTGCAGGATGGGACTAGGTGGAGAATGAGGCTGCGGGGCTGAGGTCTCTGTAGACTGGTAGCCTAGCAACAGCCTCCAGCTCGACCAATCACGGTGAGCCACTGCGCAGTCAGCCCCTCCCCTTAGCAACGCGCCCTGGGTGGGTGGGGGGAGGGGAAGCCGGGTCGCTGCAGCCCCTTGGGAGGCTCAGAGAGCCCAGCGTCCCCAGGAAAGCCCCTCTAGTCTCCAGATCTCTGCACGGAGAACCTGAGAGTCCGCTGCTGCTACCTGGTCCCAAATTGCAGGCTGAATTCTTGGCTGTATTTCCCGAGGGGTAAATCTTGACTACCAGACTCCACAATGATAATAATTATGATTGTCTTCACAACCGTAGTTTGCCTGAGCAGGCTTTCCCACCGCTAATCTGTTTATCCTCACGATGACAACTAGCTGCTGAGGGGCGGTGACCCTGATTTTATCACCAGTTTGTTTCTACACTTCGCACTGCAGATGCGCTCATGAAAAATAGTTTGACCTGCGCCATCCATAGAGAGACCTTTGGGGCAGCTGATATCCAGACAGGGAGCCTTTGTTCAAAATAAATCTAAAATAAAAATCTAGTAAACAAAACAACTAAACACATGACTTTCTGCGTTCAAGAAACCAGGTGGGATCATCCTAGACCCTGTCCCATCATGCTCTCTGCTGCCTTCCGAAGGAAGCCTCTCTAAGTACCTCCCAGAAACTGAAAATTCTAAGAACCTTGGTCAAGAACTCTAGTCCAGATGATTTCTCTTTGTGCAGGTGGGAAATCCCGCCTAGGACAAAGGTTAGGCTCAAGAAATATTGATGGATGTACATAGGATGATACATGATGGACACAGGATGGATGGAAAGATGGGTGGACATAGGATGGATGGATAGATTGACAGGATGGATAGACGGACATAGGATGGATATACCCAAGGTCACACAGTCCATGTTAAGGGAAGCAGAATTTAAATGTATGTGAGAATTCACATTTTCCTTCTCCGCTCTGAAGATGGGTTGATGTTTTACAAGCTTTGGCCAGAAGCAAAACAATTCTGACCTATTTAGCGCTCACAACAAAACAAAAATCATCCTTTTTTACAGGTAATAATCCCCCATGCAGACCTTTCCCATGAGTTTATTCAAGAACTGAGTCTGAAAGCTGATTGCCGTGGGAACAGAAGTGCCTCCCTTAGTTCATCACCTGGGCTTCTAGCCAGGGTCCACAAGTTTCTTCTCTGTCCCTGGGTATGGAGCCCAGGGCCACATCCCACCCCTGTGCCTCTCCTTCAAAATCCAGGGAGAATCTCCCAGCGTGCATTCCACTGGAGGTCTTGCTGACCACCCCAAGGGAAACAGAGAGGGAAGGCATCTAGAAAGTTCTCTGGAAATGCATAATGTTCTCAGGGCTACTGCCCCTCCTCTTTTCTGTTTCCTTTGTGGGCCCAGAAGGCCCTTTAGGATCCTGCTCCAAGGTGGAAATCAATCCCTCCCCCTTCCAGGTTCTCCCTGCTCTTCTGAGGGGACAGGATGAGTGGCAGCACACCCAGTCTGAAGGGTTCTTCACGTTATGTGTATGGTCAGGGGCTCGGCAGAGAGGAGGTCGTCAATGAACACCTCCTCACTGGGGAGACTCTCGTCAAAGTACCACTGCAGAGAAAGGCCCAGCCCTCCCTGCTGAATGACCCTGCACTATTCAGCCAAGATATTTAGGGCTCTTGTGTGTGTGTGTGTGTGTGTGTGTGTGTGTCTTTTTGAGATAAGATCTCACTGTGCAGTTCAGGCTGGTCTTGAGCTCACTATGTAGCCCAGGCTGGTATCGAACTCACAGCAATCCTTCTGCCTCAGCCTCCCGAGTGCTGGGAATACAGGCATGCACCACCAGGCTGGGCTAGGACTCGTTTTCTGACTGGAGTGATTCATAGCCACTACTTTGGGGACCTCCTTGCTGCCTGGCACTGTGCTGGGCCCTGGTTTACAGATGAGGAAACAGAAGCTCAACTAGTAACTTTCCCAAAGCCTCATGGCTCGATAACAGCAGAGTTGGCCTTCAAGGTCCCCAAAACCAGCATCATTCCTGGAACCTCTGGCTGCTTTAGGCCCCACTGTGAGGTAACGGGTGGAACCAGAGGGTTCAGTGGAGGCTCTTGAGGATCCGCCCTCCTCATGTTCATGTAGGAAACCTGCCCTCTTCCCAGGCTCAGGTGGCTCTGGAGAACAGAAAGTCTTGCTTTAGAGCAACAAAACAGAAATTGCACCTTTGTGTGTGTGTGTGTGTGTGTGTGAGTTGAGGGGAAGGTTTATTGGAGATTGAACCCAGGGCCTTTGCACTAAACTATATCCCCAGACCCCTGTTTTTATTATTTAAAAAATTTGAGTCCAGTTGCCCAGACTGGACTGAAAATTAAATTTTCCTGCCTCGACCTCTCAGAGCTCTGGGATTACAGGCGTGAGTTACCGTGCCTGGTTGGAAATCACACCTTCATCCTGGGCTCCTCAGACCCAGTGCTCTCCCCGATCCATCAGTCCTTTGTACAAAGCCCTGCATTTCTCTCCCCACCCAACCACTTTTACTCCTTGGCCGTCTCTCCAGATCTCACTGTCTTGCTCGTTTAAGATCTGCTTCCCTGGCAAAGCCTTCCTGATGGCCCTGGTCTCACCTCCCGCCTTCCCCTGGGCGACAGCCCGGCGGGTACCGTCTGCACGGCTGACCTCGGGCTGTCCCAGCTGCCCGGCCTCACTCTGGCAGCTCTGTTTCTTCTCCCCATGACCGCCCGGCTCAGGGCCGAACATTCTGGGGAGATCTAAGCGTGATAAAGTGACCACGGACAGCTTCAAGAACAGGGCCTATTTCCATTCTGCCCCAGCACTTAATTCAACCCCCGACCCATGTGGGAACTCAGTGAGAGCTTGCTAAATAGATGGTGCGTGGGTGAAAAAGAATGAATGAGTGAACGCATAAAGTGCGGGAGATCAAAGAGCATTCTATACTCCCCTGGGCTGATGGGACTCTTTCCTGCAGGGCTCAGGAGAATGGAATTCTTCAGGCACTGGCCGTGACCAGGTGCAATGGAGTAAGTCAGAGAGCTCCCCTCGTGGATGGGCAGGAGACCCTGTACTCGGCTGCACAGAAGTGGCTTCCTTATGCGATGGTAAGGGCAGCAGAGGGTCACCTTCGGGACCCATGGGTCAGCACCTAATCCCCGTGGCAGCCGAACAAACCCCTGAGTTTCTTTTTCATTTGTCTGCCTGTTCTGCTTATAGAAGGGGAAATGAAGCTTAACTTTCCTGAATTGGATCCTACAATGAACAAGAAAACTGCACTATTTTAATACTCTCTGAGAGCTGGGCCTGGTGGCACACACCTGTAATCCAGCACTCGGGAGGCTGAGGCAGGAGGATTGTTGTGAGTTCAGGGCCAGCCTGGGCTACAAAGTGAGCTCAAGGCCAGCCTGAACTGCATGCGAGACCCTGTCTCAAAAAGATAAGAACAAAACAAAACAAAACAGAAACTCCCTGGGCATGCTAGTTTAAAAATGGATCCAACCCAATGCAGTGTGGGATCCTGGGGTGGAGAAAGAATGTCAGTTAGCAAGAAAACTGGTGCACTTCCCACACAATCCGCGGTCGGTTAATAGCATGCACCCAAGAACGCACGCTCCAGGAAACTGGGCGAAGGGTAGCCAGAACTATCGGTCCTGTCTTAGCAACTTTTCTAGAAATCTAATATTTATTTCAAAATAAAAATTTTGTTATTACTAAAATGCAAGGCTGTTGGGCACAGAGCACCTGTCAGTCCCTGCTGATGGTGGGGCGGGGCGTAGCCAAGGAGCTCTGCTCCTGTCCTGGGGAGCCAGCACCTTCAGAGCATTATCAGGTTTTCCATTTAATGTTCTACCATGTGGAAGTACGAAGGATTGTTTGGGGAAAAGAAATCTGTATCCACTTGTTTGGGTAAAGGTGAAGCCAACACGGTATAGGGAGGTACAACACAGGGCATCGCTTTTGCACCATTTTGTAACAAGTCCTTTATATATTTGTCATGGCATTTGATGTCATGGTCTTGACCAATAAGTAAATAACTTGGTTGGCCTGTGGAGTTTAGGGAGAAAGCTGTTGTGTAGCCCAAGAAGTGACTTTGGAAATCATAATGAGGAAGGATGGAGACCTTAGAAATTTAGAGGAATCCCAGTGTTGGCTCTGTTGGGAAAATGATTTAATCTCTCCAAATCTCCGTTTCCTCATTTGTAAAATGATTATAACTACAGTATGTACTTAATAAGGTGGTTAGGGAATTAAAATAAATGGTGTATGGAAAACACTTAACATGGGACCCGGCACCTTCTAAGTGCTTGGTAATCTAAGTGCCTGGTAAAGAGCTATTATTAGCAGGATGGTAGGCTGTGAACCTGAACAGAACACCTCTTCATATAAATATCTGCTTTCTCAGACAGGTAAATAACCCTGGGAAAGGCTTTTAATGAAGGTATCTCTTGTTATTGTTTGTTTTGTTTATGAGACAGGCTCTCAGTATGTAGCCCAGGCTGGCCTAGAACTCATGGTGATCCTCCTGCCTCAGCCTCCTGAATGTGGCTTACAGGTGTGCACCATCACAGTTCGCTTTAATGAAGACATTTGGATTCTGAAAGTTTACCCAACAACCAGGATTGAAATCCAAGCGATGTTTCGGCACATGTACATGCACACAAGTACACACATGGGGCACATTCACGCACACACACACTTGCATACATGCAATAAAATGAAATGTAAAACAAAATGGTGCCCTGGGGTTGAATGCACAAGCTAGATAGGGGAAGACATTAGGAGGAAGCTGCAGGCCAGTGTGTGCCATGAGACGGAAATGCAAGATCTCGTGGTGGCAGGGACTGCCAGAGACCAGAGCCCCGGCAAGGCCTGGGTCCATCGGCTTGGGCTTGGGGAGGGTGTGGAATTGAGATCTCTGCCGAACTGAAATGCCCGCGGGGCATTCGGAGTTAAAAAAAGAATCACAAAGTGTCCCTCCCCAGTGCAAGTTCCAATCCTGCATTGTATTTAGTCTTGGGCTTGAATTAACACAGCGTATAGAAGAATTAATATAAAAATTCTCCCAAGTTGGCATAAACCTGGGCTTCCCGGCCAGGGCCAACACAAACTGCCCAGGGTATTCAGAATTGCAGAGGAGCTCACCTCTAGGATATTAGGTGCTCCCTGGACCTGGGCTGGCATCCAGGCATCTTTGTGCATTTGTTTCATCCAGGTTAACCCATCTGTAGGGTATTCATTCCTTAGTTAAGTTTGAAACATTTTTGCCTACACTTTCCTATTTCCAGATCATTTTTTTATTGATCAGCAATTACTTACTGATCCAGTAATTCAACATTCATCCATCAGGGCATATTTGGTGACTAATGTTGCCCCCGCATTGTGCAAGGAACATACCACAAGTCCTCCTGTCCCTCACCCTAGTATCTGAGGCGTGTGTTTCACCCCAAGTTACAGATGAGAACGTGGAAGATGAGGGAGGTCGGGGGCCACAAGTTGGGGACCCACAGCTAGACCCCAGGCCAGTCCTCTCCCTTCCTAGGAGCTGAGTACACACCCAAGGCCAAGGTCCTCGGAGCTACGGTCTCTTCCCAGTGCCAGCCCCGGGGGCTCCACGGGCCCACTGCCCAGAACACCATGACCAGTGACGACACCTCAACCCCTTCAGCGGCAGGGCCCGGGGGTCTTTGGTTTCTGGGACGGCACTGAGCCCAGGAGTGGGGCAGACCTCACACTGACAGCACCCTCTACCCCCAGCGGGGGGCTTGCACAGGCTCCTGCTGTGCCCTGTGCCCCCCCCATTGCTCCTCTGGTTTCGCTGGGTCCTTTTGAAGCCTTTTCCTGGAAGGAAGGCAAGCAGCTTTGCGGTCATGCTCCTGGGAAGGACACCTGCCATCCTCTCCCTCTTCCCCTGACACACAAGGCCCTCACCTACCTTACACACTTAGAGAACCCTTCCCTGCCGAGCTGCCACTGAGACCCCTCCCCTGCCGTGCCCCACCCCCACCCCGCCTTCGCTTCTCCAAGCCACTTGCTGACAGTTCCTGCATGCTTAGCTCTCTGTGGTTTGATGTTGCAGCAGAATGCCAGCTTCCCAAGGGCAGACATCCCACTGTTTGTGGCAGAGTCTCCGGGACCTGGAGGGAATAGGCAGATGAAGAGTTTCTTTTTCTTTCTTTCTTTCTTTCTTTCTTTCTTTCTTTCTTTCTTTCTTTCTTTCTTTCTTTCTTTCTTTTTCTTTCTCCCTCTCTCTCTCTCTCTTTCTTTCTTTCTTTCTTTTTTCTTCCTTCCTTCTTTCCTTCTTTCCTTCTTTCTTTTTTGAGACAGGGTCTTGCTTGGTAATGCATGCTGGCTTTGAACTCACTATGTAGCCCAGGCTGACCTCAAATTCGCATTAATCCTCCTGATTCAGCCTCCCAAGTCCTGGAATTACAGACACGTGCCACCACGCCTGGTTGAACAGTCTATTTCATCACTAATTTAGCCAGCACCTGGTCCTCAGCCTCTTTACCTCCTGGGCAGACGAGGCTCAAACAGCAGTGCTACAGCTGGAGTACATCCCCGTGAAATTCACACCGCGGAAACTTAATTCCTCAGCGCGGGATCAGGAGGGTGGAAGCCTCCTTAGCAGGTTAACACCTTTCCTGAGGGAGCTGTGAGCTATCATAGGAGCTCAGCTGCCTCTTCCCATTGCTCCTCCGCTTTGCACCACGAGCTGAGAAGGCACGGACGGGACAGCGAATGCCGGGCTAGGGGGACAGTTCATCAGCAGATGAAACACGGAGGAGGACCGACGCGGTGGAGAAGGTGGGGCATCCTGAGGGAGCGGAGGTCTCCTCACAGGATGCAGAAGGTCGCTCTGGGAGGGGGTAGCGGGTATGCTGCCCAGGTCCTGCACAACTGGGCCACCCTGGAGTCCTTCCCCGCCAAAAGACCAGCTGGACCAGCATTTCTAGAGTCAGGGCGTTGGCCCCAGGCAGGAGACAGTCTCTTCGCCCTCTTCTGTCTCCAGTTACGGTCTGGTGAGCGGCAGAGATTGCTAGTTGTCCCCAGTACCCGCCCTCTCCTTCCTTAGTTTTCTGTTTGTTGGTTTGCAGAACTGGGGACTGAACCCAGGCCCTTTACCCTGCGCTACATCCCCACCTCCTTTTATTTTTTTAATTTGAGACAGAGTCTTGCTAGGTCACTAAGTTACCCAGACTGGGGTCAAATCTGTGATCCTCCTGCCTCAGCCTCCCAGAGTGCTGGGACTGTAGGTGTGTAACCTGTAATCCACACCACAGCTGACTCCTCCTCAATTACGGAACTTCCCATCTTAGCTGGCTATGTAGCCTCCCGAAATTAACTCTGCTTTCCTCAGCCTCCTTTGCAGTCCGGCGAGGCCATGGAATGTGGGCTGCCAGGATGTGTGCCACCTCCAAGCCCACTCTTAGAGGAAAGGGCATATGTGGCCCCTTCTTCCTTCCTAACCAGCTGAACGGGTGGCAATCAGGGCAGACTCCAGAGGAGGTGACGTCTGAGGTATCCATGAGGGTGGAGAGGCGGAGCCTGGGGGAGAGGGGCCAGCTTCCCTGGGAGGGGCGACAGCTCGGGCCGTGGCATGGAGACGTGACACCTGGGCTGGCACTGCTGGGAAGGCTGGTGAGAGGTCCCAGGAGGCCATTTCTTTCAGAGGACTGAACAACGTCGCCCTATCAGCTCAGCGCTTGGCCCTCCAAGCAGGCTGGCGCGGACACTGCGTGGGCCCTGCCTGCCCAGCCCTGCTCTGTGCTGCGTGCAAACCGCCACCCCTGCTGCCCGGGCTGCTCCACAGAGCCACATCCTCACCTGCAGAGGCCGACGCTCGAAAATGCCCCTCAAAAGCAGAGCTGAGTGCAGTGTCTGTGCGACTTCTAAGGGAGGGCTACCTTATTTCAAAATAAACTTTAGTAAACCTCTTGCAACCACAAAGCAGCACCGAAGGGGCACAGATGAGACCCTGTTAGACAGTGGTGGTAAACGCTGCAGTTAGATGATGAGGTCTTGGAGATCCGTTATATTATTCTGTCCAATATGCTTGAAAACTTTCCCCAGTGAAAAATTTTAAATGAACAGAAATGTTCCCAGAAGCACTATTCATAAAAGCCCAAAGTGATAACTCAAATATCCATCATCTAACAGATGAATAAATAAATGTGGTATGTCCGTTCAGTGGAATATTAGCTGGCCGTGCAAAGGACTGGTGTGCTGACTAACACCTTGACTTGATGAACCTTATACCTGTAACGATGAATGAAAGAAATCAGATGCAAGACAAGAAAAAAAAAAAAAAAACAAAAACAAAACAAAAAAAACAACAACAAAAAAAAAAAGAAATCAGATGCAAGAGACCACATATTGTATGACTTCATTTATATTAATGTCTAGAATAGGTCATCTAAAAAGACAGAGAATTTAGTCATGGCTGCTAGGGACAAGGGGAACTGAGAGGTGTGATGGTTAAGGGTTTCTTTTTAGGATAATTAAAATGTTCTAATACTGTGATCAGGGTTTCACAGCTCTGTGAAAATACTGAAAGCCAGCAAATAGTATGCGTTAGATGGGTAAACTGTAGGGTACGAGACTTTTCTGGTAATAAAGTCTTGTTATAATTTCATTTTTAAGAGGAGGAGAGGAAAGGGACAACTGTGAGGGGCCCTGGGCTGTGTGCCTGCACAGGCTTCTGGGAAGGCGGGCTGGCTGGGCTCAGGGCAGCGGGAGGCGGCCCCTCATCTAGGGCTGTCTGGCCCCTTGGGAGCTCCAGAAACAAGTCCTGTCTGAAGCTGCGGTAGTGAAGCTGCTCTTGTCTACCCTAAAAAGCCCCGCTGCTCACTCGCAGTAAGCTGCAGTGTGCTGCTGCCCAAGACCTGCTGGGCATCGCCTGCATCTGAAGCCCCGGGCCCAGGCATCACTGCTGCCCACTCCAATGCGTGGAGCTGATGCCCCGCAGGGGTCCAAAGCACACGGGGTCACCAATCTGACTGCTCAAGGGGATCACCGGGAGCTTTAATAAACACCCAGCACTGGCCCCCCAAAATCCCAACTTAGTGCAGGAGGGGCCTGGTGTAGGAGTTACACAATCTTCCCAGCGACCCTAGGCTGGCCAAGGTTAGGGACCAGTGACCAGTGGGTCCGAAAGGACACTTTTTTTTTCCTTTTTGCAGTACTGGATATTGAACCCAGGGTCTTCACCCCTGGCTACACCCCAGTGCTTTTTACCTTGCAATTTTGAGATACTACGTCTCTTAGTTGCCCAGGCTGGGCTCAGACTTGAGTCCTCCTGCCTCAGCCTTCCAGAGGGCTAGGATTGCAGGTGTGCGCCCTCACACCCAGCTCTGATGGACGCTTTTTAACAACGAGAAGAGAATATCACACTTACAGCACGGAAGATGGCAAGCATTCTATTGGGAGTGTTTCTTGTAGATTTGTGTTGGTGCCAGGTCACGATATGAACCAGTCCGTCCTTCTGCGGGTTTCAGCCCTTCAGTCTGGAGGCCCCAGGTCCCCAGTGAGCCTCCGCGGAGTGGCTCTTCCCGTCACCATGCTGCCCTCTTTTCAGAAGCCTCAGCTCCTACCCAACCTGTGTCTGCCTGTCCATCTTCCACTCAACCTCAAACGCTAGCTCGGCTGCCACCTCCAAGAAGCCCTCTGTGATTGTAGGCATTGCTTCTGCCTGTGCCTTTTGACACCTCCCCGCCCCCTAAGAGGTGCTGTCTTGCATTAGCATCTTTGGGGGCTGCTTGCAAGTTTCTGTATCCCAAGATATTGTAGCTCTGGTCCTCCACAGGGCCCAGAGCTTGCTCAGCAACCCTGGGTGGAGAAGGAAAGGATAGAAGAGGTAAGGGGCAGGAGGAGGGGGCTCCCAGGACCCTGGCACTTGGGGATGAAGAGTTTTGTTTCAAAGAGACAAACTTCTGGTTATAGGCAGGTCATGCGGTTATTTATGCACCCAACCTGGGGTGGTGGAGCAGCCACCTTAAAACCGGGACATGCAAAACAAGGGAATCTTGCAAGTTTGGATCAAAATGCAAAAACCACCCACTTCCCTTTGCATCAGAGATCATCTGTGAGATTTGTAAAGATCACAGGATAAAAGAACCCTCTCCTCGCAGCAAGCCAAGCTCGGAGGCCCTCGGAAGTAAAGCCAATAGGAGACACACAAAATCTTTATCAGAGGACAAAAGACCGGAATATATATACGTAGAGAAAAAGGATGTGGCCGGGCGTGGTGGCGCACACCTGTAATCCCAGCACTCGAGAGGCTGAGGCAGGAGGACCATTGCGAGTTCAAGACCAGCCAGCCTGGGCTACAAAGTGAGTTCAAGGCCTGCCTGAACTGCATAGACCCTGTCTCAAAGAGACAAAAAAAAAAAAAAAAAAAAAAAAGCGAGAGAGGCTGTGTTTCTAAATGCAAAGCTGTCATTTCAGTCCAAGTCCCAGCAGAGGTTTTCATGTTTAGGAGCAGGGGACAAGAATACGTTATGCCGGAAGAGGAGAGGGGCGCTCGCTGTACGAGCTGTGCTCCTCAGCACCAGGCTGTTACGGTTAAATAGGGCACCTTGGTGCAGAAGTAGGTAACTCAGCCCATGGAGAGACGAGAGACCCCAGGGCGAGGCTCGTGGGTCCCAGAGCTCGGACACAGCGGCAGCAGAGCATTTGAGGGCCATGCCCTGTTAGGCAGCGCGTGGAAAAATGATTAGGAAATTGGATCTCAGCCAGATATGGTGGCGCACACCTGCAATCCCAGCACTGTAGGAGGCTGAGGCAGGAGGATGGAAAGTTTAAATTCAGTGTGGGCAATTTAGTGAGACCCTGTCTCAAAACAAAAATAAATAAATAAAAAGAATTAAGATGTCGCTCAGTGTGAAGGTTCTGGGTTCAATTCCCAGCACTGTAAAATATAAACGGGCGATAGATGAGGGCGGACAGACAGACAGACACATAGGCAGGTGAGAAATGACACGTAGACGGTAGGTAGGTAGACAAATACGTGGATAAAGAGATAGCGATGACGACAGAGGATAGATAATAGGTAGGTATTTGGGTTTTTTTGTCTTTTCGAGGCAGGGTCTCGCTATGCAGCTCAGGCTGGTCTCAAACTCACAATGATCCTCCTGACTCAGCCTCCTGAGTGCCGGGATTACAGGCGTGCGCCACCACGCCAGGCAGTAATAGATAGATGTGGGTAAATAACGGATAAATTGGATCTCTGTCTCAACCCATCAGCCAAATAAACGCTAGCCAGCTGACCTACATATGAAAGAACAACTTGAAAAAAATCTGAAAGGCAAAGCGGAAGAAACCATTGTTGCAAAGATTTAAAAGCACAGATTGTGAAAGACGGATACATGTGACTACACAAACTTTAAATTTTTCAGAATGGTAAGAACCAGCAGAAACAAAACGAAAAGCTAAACAGCAGAGCTGGGGGAGGTAGAAGCAATCTCTGTAACCGACAACGACCTGTGTACAGCGTGTATAAAGAACATCTAGAAGTTAAAACAGGGTGACAGCAGTACGAACAGGCGGAGGTCAAGAAAGCGAGGGGAGGAAACAGACCCGGACGATAAACACAATGCTTTGCCCCACCGCCAAGCGGGACGCGCAGATTAAATGGCAAAATTGACGAAGTAGAAAGGATTTCGCAGTCACTAGACTGAACTACAGCTTTCAAGTTTGCCAGCCCCCAGGGCTGATGACACCACATGGAAATCAGAGCTCATACAGGCTGCCGAGGGTAAAAGGGCTCAAGCATTTTGGGGTGAGCTTCAGCAAAGTTAACGAGGCAAACGCACTGGAGTCAGACCTTACCCATCTCGATCCCGCAGATGACCAGGGCTGCGATCACGGCTCCCGCCGAGGTCCCTGCAAAGCGGTGGGCCGTGTCCAGCATGCGGGGGGCCAGGTCTCGCAGGGCGTCCACGGCCCCGGCCTGGTAGTAGGAGAGGAATCCACTGCCCGAGAAGGAGATGGAATGGGGGGTGTCCGGGTCCCCCTTGAACACCTGCTCCTCCATCTCCTCAGCCTCTGGCCTCCCACAGGGAGGAGGATCCACCCTTCAGCGCCAGCCGGCTTGGCTGGGCCTGCCACTCCCTGTGGGAACCCGATCTGGCTTCGCGGCCAGCCTGGAGCTGGAATGTGGCCGTCTCTACCCAGTTGGCTGGTGCACCCACGGGTGGCTCCGTCACTGCCTGGGCCTGTTAAGCTCCGCCAGGAAGCAGCCTCAAAGGTTGCGGAGCAGCCCCATGCCTGGGAAGAGGTGCAGAACATCAACAGTCCCAGGGGCCCAGGCCTGCAGAGTCTCTGCTGCTTATGGCGAGGCCCGGAGTCCTCAGCCCTGCACTTGTGCTGGGCACACCCGGGCACGCTCACGGCCTCCTGCACAGGCCATGCCCACAGAGGCAGGCACCACTCAGCCCAGCTCAACAGGCCCCACGCATCCAGTTGCCTCTGCCCCTGGCTCTGCGTACGCCGCTCTGCCAGCCACGCTACTGCTGCTGCTGCTGCTGCACGGAGCAGTTAGTTATACGCCACCTCCCCCGGGGGGCGGGGCTGCTGTGTGGCTCCAGCTTTCAAAGGGGACACACGACTCCCACAGCCCTCCCGCCGGCCCCCTCCAGGCTGCGTGGCGCTGTGATGTGCCCCACAGTCATTTTTACAAGCTCTGACACAGGCACTCCTCTGGTTACCTGCTTGTTTATCCTCGTTTTAGGGCTGGCGGATGGGCAAAGCTGTAAAGAGAAGTTTGGCCTCAGGGCCCACGGGCTGCCCCCCCCCCCCCCCCCCCCCCCCCCC